>JAUNZO010002024.1:0-90980 GCA_031894775.1 Chloris gayana
CTGTTCATTTCGCCCAAAAATTATATCATATCGAAATTTCTATTTAGTAGTATTTTTATTAATTTAATGATAAAGCACTATGTCACGACCTCTCTAATTTACTGAGACGAATCTAATGATCCTAATTAATCTATGTTTTGCTACGGTGATGCTACAGATAAACATCTTCTAATAACATCATAATTACCCTCGTTGGATTCGTCTCGTGAATTAGATAGGGGTTTACAATTAGTTTCAAGATTAGACTTTATTTAAGTACTCCAAAATAATAAAATTATCTTTGATTTGACCCTCTAAAAATTATATACCTGGAAACGAACACACCCTTGATTCGCATGTTGGACGGACGGACGGACGGGCGGGATATTAAACTCGCCGGAATATTTATGGGATATCATGGAGGAATAAACCGGCGTTGGCTTCGCGAGAGCGCTGTGCAACTTGTGCTGTTATCTTCGGGGTGCCGCTGCGTTGAGGCCACATGGGCAGGGAGATTTGGT
The DNA here is from genome assembly GCA_031894775.1 of Chloris gayana. NCBI lineage: Eukaryota > Viridiplantae > Streptophyta > Magnoliopsida > Poales > Poaceae > Chloris > Chloris gayana. Next base: position 501 of record JAUNZO010002024.1, read on the forward strand.
TGGGTGAGTTTTGATGGCCAATTTCACCCTCTGGATATGAGGATCATGACATTTATAATTGCAAAGATTTTGTTTCCAGTCACCTGTGACTGCTGCCAGCGGGTTTGATTCACCACACGGGTCTTTGTTCTGACTTGTCAAGTTAGTAATTTTTTTCGCCAATTGTTTACCTACAGTTCGTTGTTTAAAACTAAGAAAGAAAGAAAAAAACAGCACGTATGAGAATCCATAGCCAACATGAACATAACGGATAACTAGTAGTACTTTGAGCCTTGTAGTATTGTTTTGAGCCTTGAAGCAACAAGCAACTAATGGTGACGTCAATCCATCATAGTATTTGCTACTATAACGAGAGGAAGGTCGGAATTATCTCTGGATTCCGGCGTCAACGTCACCCGCAAGACGCACCAGAAAGCAAAAATCTTTTCCAAAATCCTATCAATGATGTCCCGCAGCAGCTCTACGAACGCATCATCGAAGACACGCACCGGATCCAATCCGCAGCAGGCGCTAGCATCCAAGCCGAGCGTCGCCCCCACAAAAATACTTTCCGTCCGGAGATGCGTCCATATCACATCGTCGTAATCGTTATCGAGCGGGAGCGGGGTGGAAGAGACTGTTGCCAGACGAAACGCAGGGCGATGCGAGCCACACTGCCGAAGCGCCAATCCCTTGCTCCGCGGGTCCTCGTCCAGTCGTCCCCCACCGGGCTCGCCGCCGACGTGGCCGCGACGGCGCTAGGCGGGTCCCCCGGGCGCGGTGACATGGCACGGCGCTGGTGGCTCAGGTGGCTCCGACGCGGCGCCAAATTGTAAAGATTCGGCAGCGAGATAAAATAAAAGGTGGAGAGAAAAAAGCGGAGACGGGATTGCGCAAAGTTGTGGCCGGCGATGGGAGGCGTGTGCGGGCGGATGGTGGATCGTGCGTGGGAGAGGGATCGCGTTCGCGTCGCGGCATTCATCGCGACACATGACGCCCCCGCTCGCGGCGGACGTGCGCGCCCGTCGAGCCACACAACCGCAAAGCGAGCCCCCTCGATCACCTGCCGGTGCGTGACCCGGGTCCGCGTCGGGGAAAAACGTGTGACTCGTACGCATTCGCTTTTCGCGAGTTCGGGCGGAGAGGTTGTTCGATTCGACGGCCCCGGGCGCACGTCCGCCGCGCACCGTTCATGCGTGTCTGTCGATGACCCGTCCCTGTTCCGGGGTTCGACGACGACGTGTGGTGGGGGTGGCCTCTCCCTCCCGTCCCGTTCGCGCAAAGCACGTCGTCGCCTTCCCATAATTGTTGGTACTCCGCGCCCGGTACGCTGGCTATCGTTCCGTGGACGATCGAGCGACCCCGCCGTGAAGCGAACAATAATGCGCGGTACGTCGTCGTGAGTGGCAATGATTGGAACGAACGACGGAACATTCCCTGTTGGCCAATCTGAGGGGCAGAATTATCGAGCCGTCGATTTTGTAAAGTTGGGGCGGCAGCATCGGCCGACGCAGGGCTCTCTCTGGATTCCACGACGTCGGGGGTACACACTGGCACGACGGTGCCGGGGCTCGTGCCCGACATGAGGCTGGCTGGCTGGCGGCGTCTCGTGTCTATCCCCTTATCTACTACGACGGACGGATCTCGGGGATTCGGACTGTGCCGGATAACGGTCAAGTTATTATTACGGGCATATCCAATCCGTTGTTCCGGCCAATGGACCAGGCCATTTGGATGCTGCGAGGCTGTGCGCGTAGGGTTTAGTGGACGCGATCAACTTCGCCATGCCGTCGCCGACGTCGCGGGGCGGATAAGATCTGCTTCGATTCCCGGTTCACGGCGCGGTTGCCCGGCGAACATGTACCGGATCAGGCGAGATTCAGTCCCGCGCGTGCCACTCAACGTGAGGCGGGGCAGGCAGGAATCGGGGTCGTCGCTGTTACCGATTGCGGTTGGTCCGTGCTACTTTGTTGCGCTTGTACGCTACCATGGATCTACTAGCAGTATTATTTTTGTAAAGCATGTCAGGCTACTAGTGGAACGCTAGATTCCGTCCTAATTTGAATTCGGGGTCCTGCTTGCCTCCCAGATACCGTAGGCCCTCTCGCTAGAAACTGGGAAGGCTGACCCACCACTCCGCTCGCAGATACCGAACGCTGTCCGGACAGAGCACTCCCCTGGTCAAACCCCTTTTGGGCATCGCTTTCGGGAGGAGCTGCCTCCGTTCCAGGACAAGCGGGAGCCGCTAAAAGGCCGATTTAATTAACCGTAGGAATCGGTGATGCTACAGCTGGTTTTGATTAACGGAACCCGGGGTTGGGTTGCCACAGCTGGTTTTGATTAAAGAAAGCGTTTACTTGAACCTCGTGTGTGGGCAAGTGAGACCCCTCGGCCAGGTTCTCCGAACACGCAGCGGAGGCCAGGGTGCGGTGAACTGGACCGCGGCAAAGGAACCCGTCAGTTGCATGTAAAACGACCGCTGCGGGGCGTACTGCGTGGTGACTGGCACGCGTGCTAGTTACTTCCACGACACGGTCAAGTCAAACGGTTCCCTCCCTCCCGGAGCCGGAAGTCGGCACGGCAGGACCGCCGTGCACGCGTGCAGCGACGACCGTTCGAGGCTGCGCGGCCGGCAGGGTGCCGAAGCCGCCGGAAACGAGTCCGAGACCCGGGAGCTGTCTTCCCGTCCCCCGTGAAACGCGAGAACCGGTTGCGTTTGCTGACCCCGCGCCGCCCACGGCTTGGGCGTGAAACGGAGCAGGCAGCGTGAGCCGGCGCCCAGGATTCGTGCGGCGCCGCGGCGGGTTGTCATGGGATGGCGGGGCACCGCCGGGCAGCGCAACGTGGGGATGGGTGACCCGGGCGGACACCGGGGGCCCGAGTGCCGGGCCGAGGCCGCGGGGAAACCACGCGGTCAGGCAGGCGCAGCTGTTGCCGAACCCACCCGCTCCCTCGTCCTGCCCCGGGTCGTTGTCGCGTGCCAGCTTCCGCACCGGTGCGAGCGTGTGCGACGTCGGGCGCTGACGGGCGGGCATGTGCTGCGGCCGTTCCCAGCCCCGCCGTTCCCGGGCCGTGGCGAGTCGAGTCGCGGCGTCACGCGGGCCACGAGAATTTTAGTTTTCTTCCGTCACGGCGCGGGATATGATTTTTTTCGTTGCCGGTGACGCCGTCACGTGCGTTGCAAAGCTCGACGCTGGAAAGCAGTCCCCTCGAGCCGTGCTCGGGGCTCTGACAACGACGCGCGGACCGTCACCATCGGGCGGCGCCACGCAGAAACACACTGGCTCGTGGCTTGCCGATCACTTTACCGCCCCGGCTCTTGGGCGAGCGAAACCCGGCCCTGGATGGATCAGCTCGTCGCCGTCGCTTCTCCTCGCTCAGCAGCAAGGTCACATGGCCGCCCGCCCGGTTTCACCAAAGGGCCGTGCCCACGTCGCCCGGAAACGACCGCGCCGCGCGTTGCACGGAGCTGTCAACCCCGACTTCTGAGGTTCACCGGTTTCACCAAAGGGCCCTGGCCACGCACGCCTGCTGATGCCCCGGACGTGTTTTCCGGCGAGACAGGAGCGCTGCATCTTTCCCGTCGGCCGTCGCTCGTGAGACATGCCAGGATCTCAAGTTGTTCACGCAATGAAACTGACCCGACCAATTGTCTTGGGCATACCGGACCAGAAAACTGTAGCGTGCGTCTTTGCCGGCCTCACTGACTGATTCCCGCGCGTACCGGCAATTCTGACTGGACCGACGCGGCGGTTCCGGTTGGGAACCGGAGATTCTGACTGGACCGACGCGGCGGTTCCGGTTGGGAACCGGAGAGATGGCCCAGGTTAACGTGCTCGACGCGCGACATCCAGCCGCGCCGCAACTTGGCACGGGGGATGCTGCTGGACGCAAGGGCCGACCGTTTTTCAGGGACCGGGCTGCGGGTGCGGGGAGCCAAAGGTTGGGCAACTTGGCAACCCGATCTCGAAGCTGGCTGTTGCCTCAAGTGCAGGGTGATGAGGTGCACGCACCGTCCAGGCAGCCGCCGCAAAGCTCCCCGGTCCAGCGCCGCGCTGCCTGCCACAGCCATCGTTTTTTATTAGCCGGCCGTGACATCCGAGTCCTCACTTTAATTTGCTCGAAAATTCACTGGTCACTTTAATGTCGTCTCAGCAATTAGGTTACGCTAGTGGCTGTAGGACCCCGGAAAATGCGACTGGAGTAGTAGATTAATCTGACCATTATTTCCTTTTTTAAAAGTCTATTTTCCCTTTTTTCGGTGTACTGCTACTACCACAGCTCGAAACGGATTGCTGCTCAGGAATTCAGGATGGCATCTGACCGCGACGTAACGCGACGCCATGCCCGGATTCCTTTCCATCGCTGGTATGGTTTTAAAAGGCAGAACAAGTCGGCGGCGCCTTTTTCCCCTGATGCTGCTAGTAACTGTCGCGGTCGCACTAAAAGATATTTGTGCGTGCCATATAAGACTGAAGAAGATAAGAGATGCAGACGGCGTTGGGCCGGCGGCCATGTTGCGATGCTGCACGCATCAACTTGACCGTTTTTAAGTCGCGCGATCGCATCGACGTATGTAGGCGTAGTCAAGTATAATAAAGGGTCCAGAGACTAACTGCTCCAAGTTGACAAACAGCAATCCAATGAAGAACAAGAAAAACTGGCAGGTGCCAAGGGGGTTGTTTTGTACAACTGCTGACGAGCTTGCTGCGCTCTCTCCAACGCACCTCGCAACGGAACAACGAACACGAGCTGATGAATCCACTGAACTCACGGGCCACGCATCTGGTGGACCGAGCGGCCGATGATGTGCCCGCCTGAAATCGGCTAGTTGTGGAAGGCCGGACTGGAAAGAACACATCCAACTCAGGCAGCACTAGATGCAGGCTTACATTGATGGGTTTCCGCATGCAGCCTGAACTAGTTCATTGGTGCTGCTACAACTTTCGGCAAGACAAAATAACTTGAATAGCTTGGGCTGATCGGGTCATCATTGGTTGACTTTAAAGAACTCGCCACTTCAAATAGCACTTAAGCACTGCCCTGTTTCTGTTTCGCTTAGTCTAGTCTGCGAGCTTTAGGCGATTTGGAGGACGAGTCACTTTTTTGCTGTATGACCAATAAGCATTGGCCTTTCCATTACCAGTGGTGACACGCTTTCATTTGATGTTTTCACCGTGTAAAGTTTCTATGCAACCTACTAAACCTTGTTTCCCTTACAAAGGTGCTGACGCTTTGCTTTGCAAAAACAACGTTCTTAGTGACAAACCCGAAAAAGGCCTTAGTCTCATCCGTTCAAGAGTCCGGCCGTAACAGTGAAACAACACTGAACCTCCGGTGGAGAGGTTCCAGAGGGCTATGACCGTGTTAAGAAAAAACTTTCCCAACCAAGGAATATGGCATCGTTGTATTTATGTCGTGTAAACATCCACACCACCGTCCCCTGGTTTATCCGAATCGGCCGGCCTAGCGTATCAATTTAGTGGCTCTGATGCTACCACGAACGGCGTGGTCTCATCGCAACCACAACAGCAACATGGACCTGTGTCCCACGCGAGAGAGGTCCAAATCTAGCAGCAGCTGCCACTTTGGCATTGCAGATTAAAGAAATGCAAGTTGAGTGCCTCTCTGGGCAGCGCCGCCACGGGCGTTCATGCATCTACTCAGCTGGATCCTCGTCGCAAATGGCCACGGCGCAGATGAGACACGGTAGCATCGGGGCTGTAGCACCTGCAGATAAGCACATAATGTACAATATGATGATCACGATCGTGTGATGAGCTGCTGGTCCCCAAGTGTATTCCGGCACGAGCTTTGTCGCTCGCCCATTGTATATACCTCTCGTCGCGACCTGGGAAACCTTGCGCTCCTCTCAATCACTTGAAAACCTGTTCGGCAGAACCGTTTTTCTGTGGAACACACGAAACTTCTAGTGAAAAAACACTGCTGCGATTCCTTTTTCAAAAGAAAAGAAAAGAAAAGAAAAACACTGCTGCGATTCCTTTCAGTGATCACGTGAAAACGCCATGGTCTGAGCTTCTGTAGTGACAGGATGCTATGGTCGACAGGAAAAGAACGTGCGAAAACACGGACGCACCGGAGTCTCAGAAACAGAATTGCACGGACGGACAGCAACCCGGGCGCGGAAAGAGTCGGCCTCCCGTATGGACCGTGCCTTTGGGCCGAAAAAGCTTCTCAGAGAGGATTTGTGGCGACGAACGGAGGCTGGCACTCGATCGGCCGGGGTCGTAGGAGAACCGGATCCCAGGAGCTTTTCGTCAAAGAACGCAACCAGAAGGAGACTGCGATGCCAGCCTGCGACGCAGAGCCTCGAAATCTTGGAATCGGATGCTGTCCTGTCGCCATGCGTAGTGTAGCAATCAGAGGACTGGAGGAGCATTTTAGCTCAGGTGGTGCGGTTCTTCAACGCTAGCCGTGCCGTGCGGCCGTGCTATGAGTACAACGTCACCGGCACCTTTCTTCCCCTTGAATGGATGGGAAAATATGTTGTGCAATCGTGTAAACTCTTTTAGAAAGTACATATAAATTTTGAAAAAGAAATCTTAAACACGGCATGTCTCAACCGTACAATAGGTGCGATCGTGCAGAATCAGAGATGGTTTACACTACATATTTTTCCCCAGAATAGAAGCTAAGATAGCAGCCTGTACAAACCCATTCAAATCAGCTCCGAATCCGGAGATGTACATGTGTTTTTTTTTCGAGAACATGCTCGAGATATGGTGTTTATAATAAATAGCAAGGTCAGGATTGAAAATTTCTGCTTCAAACTGTCTGCAGCCTGTAGAAAATGAAAGTAGCATGAGCTTGCCATGCTCGGCGCTCGCTTTCGATTCAGAAGAGCTTAGTCCGAATCCTCTAAATTGAAAATTTGTAGAGAGGCTGAACGAGTAAATAAGCCCATACCACAGATCACTGCTCAATGCCATAGCTGCGTTCATGGGCTTGTAACGTCACTCTCAAATGTCCCCTTGGATTCTCGACCCCGCAGCCCACTTCTCAACAAAGACCATCAGATGCCCACTGGAGTATACAGAGCAGATTGATTCATGCTTATTAGTCAACTTTCTTGTTTCGCAAAAAAAAAAAAAAGATAAACTTTCATAAGAGGCATAAGAATACAAAATTTTATCTCAATTTAAAATGAGTTTCACAATTATTGACTACAACATGGTACACCGTCCGTTTCTCCTCCTATCATTGCCTCAGCACTTAGCAATGAACAAAAGAATATTCAGGAATAGGAACGAAGTTACACTTTAGACTGATCATTTCCACTTCCGATCACCGATTCTAAAGTGTGACGACTAACCCAAAATTTCAGCGCAGCAGACTATCAAAGATGCGCCTGCTGCATATAACTTCGCTCATAGAGGCCCATCACCTGATCAGCCACTGCCCACATTATAGCCTGACCAGGTGGAATCCTCATAAGCCTGGGAAGTAAGCCTCTCCAAAGGGCTCGCAGTCCCTCTTCGGCGTATATTGTTCGTATCGCATGAACCATACCCTTATATTTGATGTCACCAGTCCTCCCTTGAGCCATCAACCTAGTCTTGACAACATCAAAGGGACCGGTGCAGACAGGCCCTGCTGTTCCTGCAAGGAACCCTGAGATCATTGACTGCCATGGCAGGAGGACCTTACCGTCCCCTTCTTGCTTCTTCCAGAGAACAATATCGAATGCGTTCTTTGCTGTGAACATTGCAGCTTGATTTGTGCCATTACGCATAACAGTTGGTAATGCTCCAGACCACAGACCAAAAAGGCCCTCTTCCCGAACTATAGTTCTAGCACAGTGTATGGGGCCTTTATATCTTAGCAAATCAGGGCTCAGTCCTTTTTGTTGTTGTAGCCTGATCTTTACTACCTGTTGCCACCAAAAAGAAACAGCAGGTTATTAAAAAATCTCCAATAACATGGTTCAAGTTTGAACTGAGCAGAACTTGGTCTCAAAATTGTAATTTGAATCTGGCATGTAGGTATCAAAAATAAAAATTTTAACCACTACCGCCAATCATTACATAAACTGTACAAAGGGTGTCATTCCAGTTGGTTGTTGTTCAGTTCTAGCCGTGTGATGGTTCATAGTTAGTCATATTTCTAACCAAAGGACGTAGCGGTCTGTGAAGCCAACTTACAACATTATCTCATAAAACCTTTAACTCCTAGCAACTTCCAGGAATCAGGAACTTCTAATCTCTAAGTAGACAGCAGACACAACATAATAACAAATCTCTGCAGAGGGACAAAGTGAACAGGATTTACATTCACTTTGGCTACTGTTAGAATAATACAGTAGGAGTAAGAAAATCCAATCATATCATAATCCAATATTCAAGTTCTTGTTGACCAGATAATGTTCCCGTTTCTTCACTATAAACAGAATGTGTTTAGTCAAAATAAAAAAAATAAAAAACAGCCAGGTGAGAGGCATCCATCCAAGTAATTTAAGATGTTGGTGTTTCTATCCAACACCAAACATAAATTATAACATTTAAATGAGGGCAGGGAACCAACAACAATTTCTTGACAAACGCAGGATTTTACTCAATTCCCCAATTTCCTTGATAATTGTCTTCGTCACAATACTAGCAAACCACAATATGGCTTCAAAGTGTCTAGATGCCATTTTTTAATCTGAATCCCCAACCTGGCAAAGTTGCATCTTACATTATGCCAACACAAGACTAAAAGTTGTGCCCAATCTTATTGTATTCAGTAAAGATGTCGTCTTTTCCACTGGTACCAAGTCCATTTTTTTCCAACAAGAAAACACCTAGACAACTTCCAAAGTGAGAACAAAAAATTATTTGAGTAATTCATGTGCCAGGATAAGAAATGTTGTGTTCACTTTGGGCAGGACCTGTAAGAACAACGAAGTAGGAAACTGAAACCAATAGAAAAAGCAACATTCTCATTGAACTGATCAAGTCTGTTCATATAAAATTTAGCATCTGATCTTTACTACTACTTTGGCATATAAAATTTTGATGCTACTGCCTTGTTGCTCCCCTTCGCATCTGGTCTTTACTTTTTCGAGAAAATTAGTTGTGACACACTCCAAAAACATGGTTTCGGGTACAACACACCATAAAAGTAGAAATTATGGGAGACACACTACAAACTTGTGGATATTAGCTGCAGCACACTAAAGCATAGGGAAAGAAATTTTTTGAATTTTTTATTTGAATTCAGATAGATAGAGAATGTAACAATGTATTTTTATGCAAAGTTTCAGCTTGTAAAGTATTTTGTGCACGCAGATAATTTTTTTGCAAATATCATTTCCCTCGCCATTAGTGTGCTGCAACTAATATCCACAACTTTGTAGTGTGCTCCACCTAATTTTGATTTTTGCAGTGTGTTGTACCCGAATCCATCATTTTAGAGTGTGCCACAGCTAATTTCCCCTTACTTCTTCTTAGTAACAAGGACCAGAGCGATTTACAAATGTTGATGTCCCTATTAGTAACTCAAAAAATGATTATGCAAAGAAAAAGAAGCACTCATTTAGACAGATGAACATTAGTATCAGTGCAGACAAAGCTTTAACATTAAAAGAGAAGCAGGGGACCGGCACCTATTTCTTATAGTCTAATGTGTTTGACTGCAGCAGTATTTTAACCGATTACCCAGTTTGCTTGATCATTATTTTATCCACGGTACTAGCAAAATACAATTTGGCTGCAACGTACTTCTGCATAGCTGTCATACCCAACCCTCAAGTGCTTAGAAGAACTAGGAAAAGGAAAAGGAAAAAAGATGCTACGCATCGTCATTCTAACTTAAGATTAAACAAGTGCGCCCGTTCTTTTTCAACGCAGTAGCGATTCTGTCGTCCACGTGCACGTAGGCTCTCGCAAGTTCTTTTTTCTTTACCAGCAAAGAACACCTAGCAATTTCTAATGCAGTACTGGAGAAGAAAAACGATTTGTGTCTGAGCGACAACGGCAAACAATTCTGGTTCGATTCGTATAAACTGTAGAATGCACATGGCAGGAAACAAAAGAAGAAACAATTCAGGAACCATTGAGGACCAGAGATGCGCAATAATCTTACCTCGAACGGGGTGACGATGAGGAGCGCCTCGATGACGCCGGCGCCGAATCCCGACGCGAGCCGCCCCTGCGCGGAGACCTTCCCCGTGGTGGGGTCCTTGAAGGCGGACTGCAGCACGGCGTTGGAACCGAGGCGGAGCGCGTACTTGAGCGTGAGGTGGGTGGCGAAGGGCGTGAGGCCCTTCCAGAGCGCGCGCACGCCCTCGGCTCGGGCGACGGTGGTCCCGCAGTGCGCGATGCCGCGGTACTGCCCCGCGCGGTCGAGCTGCAGCCGCGTCTTGACCACGTCGATGGGCTGCAGGCAGCACGCCTCCATCACGCCGCCGAGGGACCCCGCCGCCGCCTTCACGTACGGCGGCACCGGCGGCCGGCCCCGGCGCCGCCGCGGGAGTCCTCCGCCGGGGACGAGGCCCCCACGGGGGACGGCGGCGAGGGCGAGGGAGATGAGGAGGCGGAGGCCATGCGGGAAGGGGCGGCGGCGGCAGAGAAGCGGGTCGGGTCCACTCGACTAGCTATACCTTCACCGCATCTCGGCAGCGGACCCGAAAAGTAGCGGCGCCGGTTATATAGGAATCGGCGGCGCCAGGTGCGGCCGTCGTCATGTGGTGCGGTGCGGAACCAGGGCCCCGCGCCGCAGCGGAAGGGCGTGGAACGTGGCAGAGAGTGTGGTCTACATTCGACGGGGCCCACTTGCAAGTGGGAGAGGCACGGCAGAACTGCTCCCCTGCCAATTCTTGGGAGCCGTGCGCCACCTACCACCGTCTGCCTCGTCGCTCGTGTGCTCGTGGCGTGGCGTCACGTAGGCGTGTAGTAGTACAGCAGAATTGAAGCTGCTGTCTCAACTGGTAGGTGGCTGGGTCGCGAAGGCAGCCTGGCACAGACGCGGAGAGTGGCCTCGCTGGTGCTCGCACCTGCACCTCGATCGGGGAATGGGGGAATACGGTGATGGATGCGTCAATGGGGGACTACGTAGGCCTGGGTTTGGGTGCTCGAGTCATTTTGAAATGAGCGAGGAAGGAAAAGAGCGGCTCTATTATACTAGTATGAATGTGGCCATGTGCGTATTGCTAAAATTTATTTTCTGAACAAGGTATACGTTTCAAAGAGTATCCAGTTGTTATTTTGCATCGAACTTTATTGAGCGCTGCCATTGCTTTGTGTGATCTGTCGGACAGCTGATCCGTCCGTCGCCGTGGTGTTGCTTCATCCCAACTATCACACTATCCGCACTTCGTCGTCCTCTAAATCCATTCTACAAAGAGAATATTCTATCCTGATCAATGAGATTCTCTCTCTATATTCAGTTTTATTGCACCTGTTACATACTCTATATTCATCCTCTATATCAACTATTTAATATTTTATTCAACATCTCCAACTACCAACTCCTTTCATCTCTCCTCCTTTTCCTATTTCTCTTTTTTTCTTTTCTTCTTTTCTCTTTTTTCTTTTCCCTTTTTCTCTCCCTTCTTCTTTCCTTCCCCCACCTCGCACCCACTTCTTCCCCATCGCCCTTGCGCAGCCGCCGCCCCACCTCCTCCCCAACGCGCGCTGCCCCACCTCCTCCCCAACGCGTGCCGCTCGCCGGCGGGGCTCCTCCTCCCTCCACTCTCTCGCCGGGCCAACCCCACCCGCGCTTGCGCCGCCGGGTCTCCTCCCCGCGCGCCGCCGGTCCGCCGTTCAAGCGCGCGGGTCGCCGCAGTCCCGCCGTCCGCCTCCGCCGCGCGGGCGACGCCGCCGTCCGCCTTTGGCGCCGACCATCTCCTCCCCGCCTCCACGCGCGGGTCGCCGTGGACGCCGCCGTCCGCCCTGCCGCCGGCGTCCGCCCTTCTCCTCCCCCGCCGCCGCGCGCGGATCTAGGGCGGGCCTCCCTCCTCTCGCATCGCATCCGTGCCTCCCGCGCCTCCCACCTCCTCCCCCGTCCCTCCCGCGCCTCCCACCTCGCGCTCGTCGCCGCCGGGGCCCACCTCCCTCGCGTCCACTTCGGCTCGCCGCCGCCGATGTCGGTTGGGAATGGCGCGTACCGCGTGGACCCCACGCCACGTCCGCGCGTGACGTGCGACGGTACGCACGCTCGGATGTGGCGTGCGGGAGCCATCCGGGAGCATGCCGTATGGCTCCCGCATCCCGGTGCGAGCATCTTTTCCGCTAACCGGGTACTCGAGGTTGGTTTCCGAGTACCCGGTGCGGCTAGTCTCGATCTCGGCCATTGAGAGGCGGTACACGAGGAACCGGAACGGAGAAGAGAACGGTCGCCGTTGCCTCGCTGGTCGCTCGCTGGGCGGAGGAGCCGGGATGGGCCGCGAGCGGCGCACAGGAGCCGGGATGGAGACATGGAGTGCTCGGTGGTCCGTGGTCTCCACCGACCTCGGTCCGGTTGAGGCACCACCGACTACTCGTCTAGCCGGGCCCGGGCGCGGGATCACGCCAAAGCTCGAAACCTTGTAGCCTTTGTAGTAGTAGCATCGAAGTGCATTGCACTCGAACTCAATGTCGCAAAGCTAGTAGATCACAATTCAAAAACCTAGTCCCGCATCACGGATACAAGCGGATGATCATACCCGAAAACAATCCGATCCCAGCGAGTCGCTGTAGTCCTTCATAGAAACAAAACACAAGAGGTCGGGTGACCTACACCTAAACGAGCAATCGACATCACCTCCCGGTGCAAATTTCGGCCCTTCGATTTCACTCCCCATTCCATCTCTAAGAGCATCTCCAAGCAATCCCCCTAAACAGCCCCCAATCCTAAAATTTAGGAGTTTGACCAAAAACCAACTCCAGCAGACCTCCTATATGACCTCCTAAACTAGCTACCCTCCTAAATTCCCCCTCCAACCCCCCGAAAATGGGATCCTCCCATCCTTCCCCCTAAACTCCAGCTGGCGTGGGCCCCACGGATTTTCTTCTATTTTTATTTTTCTTTTTCTCTTTTCCCCTTTCTCTTCCTTGGCCATCCGACCGCACCAGCTCTCGACCGCACGGGCACCGGCGCCCTCCGCCGGCCGACGACCGCCACCGGCCGACGCCGCCGTGGCCCGTGGACCACCGAATCCGGCCGGCCACGCCCTCCTGCCGCCTCCTTCCCTCGCGCCCACCGCAGGCTGGCTCCACCGCCAAGATCCACCGGAGCCCCACCGCAGTGGCGGCGCCGTCCGCCCGGATCCACCGGAGCCCCACCGCAGCTGGCCGCGCCGTCCGCCGTCGACATGGACGCTCCGACGCCGGCCCGCCCACCGGAGCCCGGCCTCCCGGTCCGACGTCGGTACCCCGTCCAAGATCCGTCGCCGGACATTCGTCGTGCCACCTCTCCGTCTCCGCATCGGCTCCTCCCCACCCTGCTGCCTCGGCTCCTCCACGCCCTACTGCGGCTGCCCTGCCGGAAGTTGGACTCGCTACGACGCCTGCCGGCCGCGTGCTGCCTCGACCGTCGAGTACATCATGAAGAATCATCTCCCGGCGGCGTTCGCGCTTCCCGGGTCTTCCACGGTGCCGGCACCAGCAACTACTCACATCCACACAGCCACCTCGAGGTAGATGGCAGCTCAAGCAGCTCCTTGACTCCACGCTTCGGTAGCTGCACCGAACCATTGGAGCAGACATGGGACAACCGAAGGACTGCGTCAATGCCTCCATTCTTCGGGGATGATGACCCGCTGCCCATCCGATCGCCTATCTTTGACTGGACTCCTACACCAACGCCGGATGATGTCACGGAGGTAACATTTTGAAATGTGCATCGGTGCATTGAGACATTGTTTGGCTTGGCAGCGTAGTGATGTGCTCCTTTGTGTGATAAATCTCTGTTGTGTGATAGCATTGTTGTAATGTGGCTAGTAATCTGTTCTAGGATCTTGTGAAATGAATAAGAACCCTACATGGATTATTTTGTTATTTCTGCCATCTAATTAGTTGCCTGTTGCTTGTTGCCTGATGCATATGGTTTCTGCCATCTAATTATTTTGTTATTTCTGCCATCTATCAGATGAATGAACTTGCTCATATTTTGTATCCATGGGTTCACACTTTATATAAACTGGTGCTTTCATGGTTTGTTTGGACCTATGTATAGAATAATACATTATTGCTTAACTATTTGTAGATATATATCAACATTATTCCTTGCCAACTGATTTATACCTGTTATTGTTGGTTTAAGAGGAAAAGTGTACCATGACTTTTGTTCCAGGATGATATACCAGCAAGAAACATGGCCATTGTTCCAGGATTTATTTTTTTCACTTGTTTGCTTCCATGCCCAGATATTGCAGAGAATGCTTCATTTCTTTGGGAGTTTAGCTTGCCTGATATACTTGATATACTCTTCAGTGGGTGTTCTGTACAGTAAGCCATTCAATAGATGAAGTGTTATTTCCTTGGGAGTTTAGCTTGCCTGGGAATAACTAGGCACAAAAAAAAAGGAGAACTTAACCTTGCCTGGGAATAACTAATCTCTTGGTTACATCAAAATTACAATAGTGTGTCTTCTTTTGGATGATCAATGCATAACCAAACAAGATGTATTTTTTTCTAGTACATCAGCAACATCTATATTAGGTTTATATGAAGTCGATTTTGTTAGTGAACTGAAAACATTACTGAATTGAACTAGCCTTTTCCATATCTGAACTCTGAAAATTAGTTCTGTTTGGCTTCCTTTAACATGTCCCCATTTGCCAAGTATGATTATTGATTTTCATGCTATTAGTTAGTTCATGCTATATAACCTGCTGATATTTTGTTAGTTCATGCTATATAACCTGAACACACGAAATTGCTTCCATGTCCAGATTTTTGTTAGTTCATGCTATTAGTTTATGTCTATTTATGTCTATTTCTCTAGTTATGTTTGTGCTGCCCAAGGAGTGAATTGGACCTTCACACTCTACAGTCTGTTTATGTCATTCTAAAGTACAATATTTGAAGCCTCTAAACTGCAACTACATAATGGAATCCTCTGATCACTACAATATTTGAAGCCTCTAAATTTGACTAATGCTTGATGAGTTTTTTTTTTCAGAATCTCGTGACACAAGATGTGGACTTGGAGGTCTTGACACATATGCCCACTGCAAGTAGTGGAGCTGCGAAGGAGAGGAAGAGGGGAAGTAACTATAATCATGACGAGGATATCCAGCTGTGCGAGTCTTGGATGGCTGTCACCCATGATCCCATTGCCGCAAACGAACAACCGGGTGCTACATACTGGCAGAGGATCACGAGACAATTACAATAACAACAAAAAGGATCATTTGGTTGAGAGGAATGTATCTTCTGTTGAGCATAGATGGGGACATATACAAAGAGAATGTCTAAAGTTTCAGGGCTTCTTTGAGGTTATTGAGCGTCGGCATCGGAGTGGAATTCCATACAAGGAACACGTAAGTTAGGGCTGGTCACATTTTCATTTTGTTCTTGTCACTACATATCTGACCATACACATGATTTTTGTTGCAGCTGGTAGAAGCACAGGCGCTGTACTCCTCGAAAGATCCAAAGAACAAAGCTTTTCAACTTGCCCACTGTTGGCTCACGGTGAGGCATTGTGAGAAGTTCCTGTCCCTGTACGAGGATATGAAGCAAAAAACTACTCCAAGAAATAGACCAAACAACTCAAAGACCACATCTGAAAGAGATGACCCTACATCTGAAGCAAATGACTTTCCCATGCCTTACGCCAAGCGAGATCGACCTCCGGGTCGTAAACAGTCCAAGGAGAAACTTAAGAAGCAGGATGGGGAAGATGCATACATGGGTGTTTGGAGTAGTTTTGTGCAAATGAAGACCGAAGAAAACAAGCAGCGTGAAATCAGGTGGAACAAACAGTTGGAAATGGAGGAGCGAAAGATGCAATGGGAGCAAGAACAGAAGATCATGTTTTGTGACATCTCTACAATGGATGCGACTCGGAAGGCCTATATACAAGCTATGAGAGCAGAAATCACAAGTGCCAAGGTTGCTGCAGCCAACGCAAGGATTGCCTCAATGGATGGGGTCAGCGGGAGCAACAGCGGCGTGTCACACTGAAGGTTGTGAAGTGCTGAAAAAGAGTTCTGTTTTCATGTAGCCTGTGATGTATACTGTGATAAGATCATGCCCTGTTACTACTTTGTTCCTGTATGGTGATTGTGTAGAATAAATTAAACCATGGTGGCCTATCTAATGTATTAGGAAGTTTATTAGTTATAATGACAGCAATTTAAAACGGAGAGTACTAGTGCTCTAATCCAATTAGTGCATCTGTGACATTATTGATGTTTGATCAGCTGTCCATCTTTTGTGTCAGATAATATTTAAAACAGCAAGTCTGGTTGGGAATGAGGGAATTCATGTATCCTGAATTATATTGTCAACTCTGCCAAGTTACATTAAGAATGTTTTATTCAAATGGAATATGAATGAAGAAGATAATTTAACAAAGGTTATACATTTATTCAATAATTTAAGAAAGCCACATATATCCACCCCATCAGGTGCTATGAATTGCCCATAAATGCTCAACGAGGTCTTGACGGAGTTGTTCATGCATCGACTTGTCCTCAATCTCTTTATGAATCTTCAGAAACTCCTCTAACACAAGAGGATCGCGCTGGTAATCCTCGGGTTGCAGCACGGGGATACCTTTTTTATCCTGGTGATAGTTGTAATCATGTTTTTCCTCTTGTCGCTCATCCTCGACAATCATGTTGTGTAAGAGGACACAAGCTTGCATTATGTACCAAAGGTCTTCCTTGCGCCACAACCTGGCGGGACCACGAACCATCGCAAATTGCTTCGGAGTACGCCAAAAGCTCGTTCGACGTCTTTCCTTGCTCCTTCCTGTACCATTGTGAAGTGGGCTTTCTTATTCCCCTGTGGACTTCGAAATGCTTTCACAAAAGTTGCCCAGGAAGGATATATCCCATCTGTAAGGTAATATCCCATGGTATACTTGTTCCCATTCACCATGTATTCAAGTTGTGGTGCCGTCCCGCAGGTGAGCCTGTCAAAAAGTGGAGACCGCCGCAACACGTTGATATCATTAAGAGAACCTGGCATACCAAAGAAGCAGTGCCAAATCCAAAGATCACGAGATGCAACGGCCTCAAGAATCATAGTGGGCCCATCCTTATGACCTGTGTACGCCCTCGCCAAGCTGTTGGGCAGTTGGTCCATTTCCGAGTGCATGCAATCGATAGAACCAAGCATTCCGAGAAAGCCTCTTGCACTTGTTCATATCCATCAGCCTTGCAGTATCCTCGGCATTGGGAGCCCTCAAGTACTCTTCTCCAAAGACTTCAACAACAGCTTTCACAAAATGTTTCAAACACTCCATGATCGTGCTTTCTCCCAGCCTAACATACTCGTCCAATGAATCAGCCGACGAACCATAGGCAAGCATCCTTAAGGCAGCAACTACCTTCCGAATAGGTGAGGCACCAAGAACCCCTGCTGCATTCGGCATCCGGCGAAAATACCGATCATGCTCCTCCACTTTAGCCACTATCCTCAAGAACAGGGACCTTGACATCCGAAACCTCCTTCTGAAATGCTTATCATTGTACACACATGGGTCCGCGAAGTAGTCCAAATATATCCGACGATGACCTCCTAGAATGTCTCGTGGAACATTTTGACGACCCGGTAAAGATCCACGAAACTTCTTCCTGGTCTTCTTCCTCTTCAAGCCCGCAAGAACAAAGCCAAGAACAAAAAGATCATCATCATCCTCGGACTCCTCTTCGTCCCACCACCGCCGAAGGATGTTGTTTTCGAAGTTTGGCATCTGCCATAAAAACATATTTCAAAATAAGTTACATCCTGATTTTGGAAAAAAGATTAAGATCAACATATCACTTAACCATCTAAGAAAGACAAAACTGATTTCAATCTATTCTGCCAGGTACTTTCACATAACAGAGAAATATAAATTATCAAGCAAAAGTAAGCACATACTTTCACATAACAGAGAAATAGAAGTTCATCAATACATCTCTGGTACTTTTAACAGAGAAATAGAAGTACAGCAATAAAAGTAAGCACATACTTTCACTTCATCTCTGGTAATTTTAAGTTATAACTCTACAAACTCTGCATATCAAATTAGTATCAAATTACTTTCACTTCACTCGATCAGATTGTGTTAGAAATCTGGTTACTGAAAAATCTTACTTCTCGTTGAGGGCACCACACAGAGTATCTGAAAGGGTTTGCAAATGCGAAACACAATCATATCAAGAGGAAAATAAAATCGATTGTTTCTACTCATTATAATTCATAATTAATTTTGCTTCCTTCCTTTCTATTCTACTACCAAGAGCTTAGTTAAACATGATTGATGATATCACAACCTTGCCTCCTGCAATCATAGTATTAGCAAAACAGGGACGTCGCAACACACCAAGAAGATAAACATCAAAGAATTCATCCATTCCTCATTTTTATTATTCTTTTGGATCATCAAGACAAACTGATAAGTGACACAAATTCACAGATACATACATTCATACATAGGTACAGGAGCTGACATAGCAACAATTATTGTCCCAAGCAACAACTGTTAAGAAACTATCGAACATACTTGAATCGTCAAGCAATACTGAACACAGGAGTTGAATGGAACAAACACTGAACATTAGCAGTAGCAGTGAACACAGGTGTTCTTCTTGGTGAATCAACAATGAACTGATGGATTGTGTCTTCACCTGCGAAGGGACGAACGGGGTGGCGCCGGCGCCGGCGCACCAAGGGATGGGCGGGGGGCCCAGCAACACGCTGCAGGCGGCCGATGCGACTCGTGTCGCCACGAAGGGGCGGATGGGGTGCCGCAGATGCTTGCCGCGGGAAGAGTAGTGGCTCGCCTTCCGTGCCCCCGACGCCGTCTCTCTTCACGGTGGGCAGGTGGAAGGCGGCCGGCTCAGCAGGTGGCCGGCGCGGCAGCTGGGCTGACGGCGCGCAGGGAGGCGGCACAACCAGCGAGGAGAATGGGTGGGAGGGGTGGCGCCGTCGCAGGATACGCGAAGTGCCGGACAAGCGCGGCAGAGCGCAGGTGGTCGGCGCGGCGGCGCCGGCGGCGCGAGCGGTCGGGCGGAGGAGAAAGGGACCGTGCGATTCGATAGAGTTTTTCTTTGACTGACATAGCCGGCCCACCTGTCGGGATGAAATTTAGGATCCGAGTTCGGAGGCATTGCTGGACCGTGACTGAAATTTTGGCCCCTAAAGTTTAGGAGGGAGCCCCGATTTCGGGATTTCGGGCCTCAATTTCGGGCCTGTTGCTGGAGATGCTCTAAGAAAGCCAGCGACCATCCATGCCTAGACATAGAAGATTTTACAAGAAAGCTATACATAGCAACACGGCAGAAACTTGATAAACACAAATAGAACTGCTCGGATCAGAAAGGTATGTTTTGTGCCACAAACAGCCTTGTTTTCAGCTCCCAAGGACTCTGATTAGTTTCCGAGCGTGAGTAGAGGCTGGAACCTTCGTTCCATTATCTTAAAAAAGGGACTCAGATCAGTAAACTATAAGTCAGAAGTAAACGACGCCATATGGATCCATATCAGAAGTAGAGCCCCGTAAAAACCTCTGGTCAAAATAAATCGGGACGCGTTATGTTCATAACACAAACACGCAACATAGATATGCTCGACGTTCTTCAGTCCACGCGTGACAAAAGTTCAGAAGGCGAACGTTTTTCCTACAGAAAATGAACTCTGCATATAGTACTGATCTGAATGAAAACTTCCTGAAACGATTTTAAAACCAAACAACAGGACTCGATGCCATCGTTGGTCTTAAAAATCACGACCACATGCAAAACGAGTGGAAGGAGATAAATGGATCAATAATGCAACTAGTAGCATTTTGGAAAACTGGTAGTTGACTTTGTGTATTCTACACGGTTTCCTTCGGTTTTAGCATAAACACGCGTTTCATTCTGTAACAAAAGACAGAAGTAACGTCGGCATTTCTTCGATCTCATTGGCTGACTGATCCACGGACTGATCAACGAGCCGTTACTTGTAGTAACTCAAAATTCACAATTGGTGCCCGAGAAGATGTTACATGACTACTGGCTGTGTGAACCTTAAGCTCCCGCAATGTTCATTGGTTCTGTACCGTCTCATAATTAATGAACTTAAAGTTTTTATACAGAAAGAAACTTTCAGTTTCATAATTTTTGTATTTACCTTTTTAGATTATGTAGTAGTAGGAGGAAAGAAAATATTAATATATAGATCATTGAAAAAATATTTATTTATACTGTCTGATTTCGATCTAAGGCATCGATCAAAAGTTTCTTAAGCTTTCAAACGCCTAGAAATTAGCAAGCCCCAGATCTTTCAGGCACTCCTTTGGACCAAAATTTAAAGGAACGAAACAAGAACACACTATTTGGACCAAAATATCTAATTTCAAGTGAAAAAGTATTGTAGACATTTAACCATGTACATAGGCGAATACGCCGAATACCATTGTAGACATTAGGGGGAGATCACCTCCTTATTGTAGAATGAATGAATGAAATGAATCAATGGAATACATAATAAAGAATAACTCTAAAAGAATAGCGCAAGCTCATGAAAATGTTTGCCTGCAAGTAACATATGATGTCTATGGTCTACCTATCCTGCCCTTCCATGTTACCACCAGTCTGTTAGTGCTACTGGCTAGAGTCAAATCCAGTTTCTTCAAGTTAAGAACTCGAGAAGTTCTGCAGCTGTATGATCACAACACTGATATCGTCAGTCGAGCCTCTGGATATCGATGTCTCAACAAGCCTCCTGCAAGCAGCCATGCGAGAAGCCTTGTCATTGCTGGTGCAGAGAGGCCGAGCAAGGTCCACTGCCTCCTGATTGTCAATCTTATCCCACAGGCCATCAGAAGCAAGGATCAAGAATTCGCACTGCTGGTCTACAAGGAGGGTCGTGCTGTCCGGATCAGCCACAATCCATTGCTTGAGGTGAGCATCCCCAATGCCTCTCGACACTGCCAAGGAGCCTTGAACTCGCCATGTTCCGCGGTAATTCACCACGAATCCACCCTGAAATGGACATGACGCAGATAAGTAAGTTTAGTGATGAACACAAATTCAGGGTGCAAAATGCTCGATTAGAAGGAATTATCTAGACCAAATTGATGACATTCACTTACCAAGTTCTCAATCCTCTCCTTCTCATCCTCCCGAGACGCCCGGTGGTCAGAGGTGAGTGCCTCTGCCTTCCCCGCACGACTAAGCACAGCGCGACAGTCTCCGACATTGGAAACGACCAGGCCACCCTTCTGGAGCACAGCTGTGACGCAGCACGCGCCCCCGCTCTCGTCCCTCTTGAGGAACTCCTTGTCCGTCTTGAGGTAACCCCTCCTCACGGCCCCCTCGATCTCATCGCAGTCCATCTTCTTCATCTCATCGGCCATGAAGTTGGGCATGTTCTCGGCAGCGAACTCTGCTGCATTCTTCCCGCCGTGGCCATCGAAGACACCAAACAATGCCTGACCAGGTCAAACAAACGGCTAACACATTTAGTGCATTTTATAGCAAAATTTGAGAGGCGACAACTGAAATTTTTCACCAATCGTAAGGATTCAGGCAAAATTTCAAAAGGAAGCTACAAATCGTTCTCTAAAAATATAAAAGTTTATTATGTCCTTACCACTTTGGGATCTCCGCCAAGCGCGACCTTTGCCACATGCCGGTCCTCCATCTCAACGCGTCTCCGCCCCTTCCCCTTCCGGCAGTAGGCCGCGAAGTCCTCTCCCTCCTCTTCCACTTCGTTCCTCGGATCCGATTCTACCGCGGCCACTGCGGCCGCGGCGGCTGCCGCCGCTGCGCCGCTTCCCACGGGCATGACGAGCGGCGGCGGTCGCCGCCTCTTCAGCACTGGTCCTGCGGGTGCGGAGGCCACGGCTACAACGGAGGACTGCTGTGGCGCCGACGCTGGGGAAGCCTCCTCGCGAAGAAGGGCGCGGAGCGCAAAGGGGCGGAGCGGAGAGTTGGCGGGTGCGGGCGCCGGCGAGGAGACGGTTGCGGCGGCGGGCTCGGGCGACGCGGAAGCGGCCTTGCAGGAGAGCGGGCGGCGCGACGGCGAGAACACCGGCGAGCTCGGGATGGCCACCGTGCAAGACATCGCGAGGCGGCGCGGCTAGGGTTCTGGTGCGGGCGCGCGGCCTCTCTCTCGGTCGCTGCCTCCTGCCTTGGCCGGGCCTCCTTTCCGTTGCTGGTCTCAGTTTGTGTTTGGATGGGTCTACGGAAATGGCCGTTTGAAAGGGGCGTTATATACGGGGGACACTGGACGCGTTGCGGTGAACGCGCCTAACGGGAGGTGGACTGGGATAAGAACAAAGACCAAGAGGGCAAGCGCCAATAGGCTTATGGTTACGTAGCCTTGGAGACAAACAGATGCGCGTGCCATTTTAAAATGTTTTATGTTGGAAGACTCCTTTTTAGTATAGAACAAACCTTTTATCATATCAAAGAATATGTTTTATTTTCTGCTACAATTTTAAGAAAATGAAAAATATATAATTCGGCTCAACTTAAAACATTATTTTCCTCAAGTTCTGCTAATTATTTTTTTAATGTGTAAACAAACATATGTGAAATAGTAGGTCCATGAACGGTTCTGCTACCACAGAGCAAGTAAGACGTGGCTATACAATCTCTAGAGGTTCAGCCAATAAAGTCAAAGATATTGGCAATCAATGTTTGATGTAAATAGGAACAACACCTATTTAAGATAGTAAAACTTCCAGCATTAGATTCAAATGTTCTTCTTTTGTAGTCATCTACTTGTATTTTTTAATTAACCAGGAGTATCATACATACTAAAAACAAAGAGAATACTGCTTTGATCCCTTGAATTCAAACTGACCGAAGACTCCCTTGGCAAAAAAACAAGCATATTTACATTAGAGCAGAAAAACAGCCAGTCTTCGAAGTGCAGTTTTTCACACTGTGAGTACGAAACAAAAGATGAAAGAAAGAAGCACACACACGCACGGGCAGTCAAATGACAGGACGGAAAGGAAACGGAGCAAAGTGGCGATGCGGTTTAACGACGGGGCGGGTGAACGTTCGCGCAAGTCAAAGATACGTTAATTCCGTGCGAGGAACAAGACAGGCCACGCAAAGCGGGAGTAGAGCTGTCGCGCGCGACTTGTGAACGGCTGGGCGCCGCTCGCTCCCTCGTATATGACGCGGTCACTAATCAAATGCGAATCAGAACCGATTCCGCTTCGAGCCCCCCATCATGGAACGCGCACCACCCACTCGCTCCTCCGCCGGCCGCCGCGCGCGCATCCCGTCCCCGGCCCGAGGCAGCAGACACGGAGCCCGGCCAATGGGCACCCGACACGGCGAGCCGCGTGGCCGCGTGGCGCGGTCTCGTTGGGCGCCGCAGCCGTGCGCTGTGCGGCGCGATGATGCGATGGGATGGGGACGGGAGTTGGAGGAGGAAGCTGCGCGGAAGCAGCCGCTGCCGGGGGATCTGCGTCCCTGGAAGACTTGGAGGGGGACCGGTAATATGAAATTATATTACCAGGGAGGCGCGTTTCCGGGCTCTTGAGCCGTTGGATCTGGACGTGGGATGCGAGCCCGAGCGCCGGCCGCGGAACGCGGTTTGCAGGCGGGACTGAATTATGTCACATCATGTACGCCGGGGCGTATACATACGGTTTTAATGCCGGTGAGAGGGAACCTGGTCCAGGTTGGTGAGGTGCGGGTACGAGGATCTTAGACAATAAAACCATGGATTCGGGAGGATGGAGCGCGATGAATTCGAAAATCAAATCCACTGTACACCAAGCTCGAAGGAGGGAGCGGAGATTATTTTGGGGGTGGGGGTGATTTCCCACGCCGGCGATGATTAGCCGCGGCGGCGAAGTTGCGCCTTCGTGTCCGCTAGAGATGGGGGATGGAGCTCCGGCGGTGGATCTTGCTTGCGGGGGTGGGGGTGCGAGCTGCCGCTCTGCCGGCGAAGACGGTGCCGTCGAGGGTGGAAAGGAGCGTCGGTCGGGCCGCGAGCTGTTCTCGGAAGCGGTTCCGTCCGACGCTTGATGGAGGATCGTCGTTCCGTGCTTCATGGCCTCCGCCGACGGTTGGGTCAAGTCCGAAGGAGGTCAACGATAGCTTCGTCTCTTTCGGAGGTTGCAAGGTGAATCGGCTCCATGGATCCCTAAGGTACGCATGAATCGGCTTCTTCTCTTTCGGAGATGGATAGGTATTAAGTCTCGTTGTTTGATGTAGGACTTTAGGGCCGCATGTGTTCCATGATTATTTTTCTCTCGTGATAGGACGGCTTGTAAATCTGGGAGCAGCTACCATTCGGTGGCACGAGAGGGAGTTCGTGGGTGGCGTGGGGCACGGGTCGTCGTTGAAAGCATCATCCGATTTATCAATGAGGTATGGTGTGGGAAGGAGACACCAATCTTGCCTATTTTGTTTTGCTTGTAGATGAGTTAGTAGAACTCGTTATTGCTTTCAGCATCGTTCGTTCACCTCGTGGTGCATGTGTTCCTGGAAGAAAGTTGTTTGGTGGGGCAGAGGGAGATACACGAGACAACTCTAGGTGTGTTGATGTGCAATACTAATCTAGATCATTTTTAGCCATGGTTGTTGCCGGAAATTGATGCTTTTTGAGATAGTGATAAAGAAATGTAATTTTTTCCTGGTGGGGTTGCTTGCGGGGGTGGAGGTGCAGCTATGTTTTGTATTGATCTAAACTCGCACCTCCGGATGATGACAATGTAAATGTGGGTTGTTCAATGTTGAGGTAAATCAGTATGTTAGAGTTGTGGTGTGTACAAACGAAGTGGCAGAAACATAATTAATATTTGATTTGTGTTCCGTGCTCTGTTTGCAGTGGGAACGTTCTTGAGGATGAATCAATTCCCGTTGATACAGCTGATAGTTGTGGTTCGGATCAAAGTTCGGGTTCAAGTACCGGCAGTATAGGCCAGTTTCAGTCTCGGATGTCCGTACCTTAAATGCCCGTTGTCTTTGGTTGTCTATCAAATTGGGAGTAATGTAATATTTTGTGTAATTGTTGCAGTAGGACTGGTGGTGGGACAGACATGGCGAATATGGTGCTACCTGCTATTATCGAAGAAGAGTGCACAGACCTCAAACTATGAACCCGAAGGTGGCAGAGTTAGTTTTGTTGATAGAACTGCAGTTGGCATGGTTAGCATGGGAACATTTTGTAGAAACTAGGAACATCCGAAATATTTCCTGGAAGTGATTATTTTGTACAACGAGATACTTGTATGTGCTATGGTAGCTCAAGGTGTATTTTTTCTTTTGATTTCCTGTGAAGGTCAAATGGTGAAGCGGTGTTGATGCTCGAGAAGGCTAGCTCGAAACGTGCCCAGCTGGTTTGAATGTCAACGGGACAAATGGTGAAGCAGCTGTTGATGTTGAGAAGGCTAGTTCGAAACGGGCCAAGCTGGTTTGAATGTCAACGGGACAAATGGTGAAGCAGGTGTTGATGTTGAGAAGGCTAGTTCTGAAATGGGCCAAGCTGGTTTGAATGTCGGCAGTGCTTCGCATGAGCAAGTAGAGTCAAGCGCACAGCCTAGCGCGGATCAATAGGTGATGCACTATATCCTACTTTAGTATGGTCCGACAGTGTTCTTTTCCTGTCAACCTCGCTGCTGGACTCCAACAGTTTTCTTTCATGTTGTAGGAGCATCAATATTGAAGGGCCGGATCGCCGTGTGCTCGTGCTCGGTCGCAAGAGTGCTCTTGAGAAGGCGCTTATGAAGTTTGCGGACGTAAAAAATGAGTACATTATATACCCTGCTGTTGGCACGGAATTTGATTCATGGGAGGAGGCATATGAGTACTACAACCTTTATTCTTGGGAATGTGGTTTTGGTATCAGCTGTGGGAAAAGGCGGTTTTCCGAGAGTAGGAAGCTACGTGGTGTGGATAATAAAGATAGATATGTTATGTCATTTGAGTTGATCTCGTTGTCGTGCGGTGAGTCGATCTTCTATGATATTTTATTTGTTCGCCATTTGAGTTGGTCGTCCGAGATATTTTATTTTATTGGAGTTGATCAATATAGTGATCTGTTGGTGTGTGATCATGTATGCAGGGCGAGCCGCACCAAATGTGAAGGTGTCCTACAAGAGTGGTTGTACAGCTATGATTCGGTTGCATCGCACGGAGGACCATGGGTGGTATGTATCCGAAGTACGGGACAAGCACAACCATCCATTGTCCGAGGTGTGTGGTGAGAAACGTCGGTGGCCCTCTCATAAACATATTGACAAATATACGAAAGATTTAGTGAGAATACTTCGTGAGAATAATGTAGGCCCGACTAAAGTATACAGACATATTGGGGAGTTTCTTTGGATCGATGGCTAATGTACCCTCAACAAAGCGTTCACCGAGATCTTTATGTCGGCGTATAACTCGTGAGCAAGCAGAGGATGATATCAAGAAGACCTTGATGGTGTTTAGGGAGTTCAGGGAGGCTGATCCAGGTTTTGCGTATAGTGTGGATACGAGATGAGGAAGGACGACTCGAAGACACTAATGTGGACCAATTCAAGGAGCCGTATGCAGTATGCTCATTTTGGAGATGTGGTTACCTTTGACACGACATATAGAACCAACTTGTATGACATGCCATTTGGCCTATTTGTGGGTGTCAATAATCACTTCCAAAGTGTATTATTTGGTGGTGTGCTGCTGACAGATGAAACTATCGAATCATTCGGATGGGTATTCAAAGAATTTGTTGCTATGATGGGTGGGAAGCCTCCACGTACAGTGCTCGACAGGTACATCAGCTTGTAATTGAAAATTGGATGTAGCATGTACCTGAACTTTAACTCATGTAAGAAAAATCTTGCCCGATATAATATTTTCTCGTAACCTCATTTTTGCGGACCAGTGTCGTGCAATGGAAGTAGCAATTTTGGCAGAATGGCCAAAAACAGCACACAGGTGGTGCAAGTGGCATGTTCTGCGACGTGTCGGGGAATGTGTCGGAAAAAAGTACACCGAGAACGAGGAGTTTCGGGACCGTTTTCACAAGATGCTTAATGAGATGCTCACCGAAGAGGAATTTGAGGCTGCATGGACTCGCTTTGCTTAGGGATTACAATTTGAGTAAGAATCCGTTCCTTATTCGGATACATGAGACACGGAAGAAATGGGTGAAGTCATTCTTTAGAGACGTATTCTGTGCTAAGCGGACAAGTACTCAACGAAGTGAAAGTGCAAATCATATGGTCAAAGGGTTGGTACCTCCCAACTCTTCCATAAATCTATTTGTGAGGCAAGTATGCTAAGCTGCAAGCACACTATTGACGATGCTCGAGAACTATGAGGAGAAACGTACTAAGCTGGTAAGTATGCTTGCCACAAGTTGTACATTGAAAGAACTCGTGCAGTTCTTATTCCTCGGTATGTTGAGTGCACACCGAAAGTACTTTTGTTTGTTGTATGCGACGGAATTCAAGGAACCTAGGCACCGGTGGACCACTCGTTGCACATGCAAGCAAGTTGTACACCTTTAAGGTTTTCAACATGTTCTGTGTCTGTGAAAACCGAGTCCGAGGACTATTATGTTGATGGGCCACAGCTAGGAGATGAATATACGGTGCAGCACTACAACCTCGAAAAGGTACAACGTTGGTGCAAAGGGAGGTACGTGGTCGTGGTAAACTTGGAGCGCACTATGTTCTCGTGTGAATGTGGGTTGTTCGAGCATTTTGGCATGCCATGCTGTCATAGTTTGCGGGTAAGTACAAATGAGTTATAGAGTATAAATTAAAAATGAATTCGGTTCGGGTAAGGTTTGACGCTTTGCTTGCATGCTGCAGGTTATGATTTCTGTTGGCTTGAAGAGCATACCGGAACCGATGATTTTGCGGAGGTGGACCCGAAAGCTAGGTTAGTTGTACCACGACATCTTGCCGAGTATGGGCAAGAGAACCCCGCATTGCTAGCTCGGACATATAGGCATTCAGCCTTGTTCATTGCAGCGTTGGAGCTTGTTAAGCTTGGTGATTGCAATGTCGAAAGCTTCCACATAGCAATGGCTTGTATATCCGATGCAAAGGAAAAGCCGGCTGAAGTGAGCAAGGCAGCTTGATGGCTTGGGTCTTGCTGCACAGGAAGAGCAACATGGTACAGGAGGGGGTATGGAACCTGTTTGTGAAGCTGGAAAGGATCCTTTTCCGGATAAGTTCCCCCTTCGCGTGCCACGTAAGAGAAGGGAGAGGGAAGACCAACAAATGCTAGGGACCGTCCAGGTTATGAGAGGGCCTCAAAGCGTCCTAGGTTCTCGCAAGAAATGTAGCAGTCGGGATCACACAAGTGACAAGTGCCCTCGGCGGGATCCATCAACGGACAAAGCACGGAGGAAGCCTACATGCCGAGGGTGTGGTGTCTATGGGCACTCTATTAGTGGCCGTGGAACCGGTCGTCATGTGGCTGCCGTAGTTAGTGCCTTGTAGGACTCGGTTTTGTGTTGAGGTCTCGTATTTTGAAGTCCGGCCGGTGGCCGCTTGTTTTTGGGTACCCTAGGCTGTTGTAAATAGGTAGTACTCAACTATTTTGTTCCGTCGGACCAATCCGTGACTAGTTAATTGGCCTCGATCGGAAGCATGTAAATATTACATTTCTACGTATATTTATCGAACTCGCTGGTTGCCATAAGAATTTTGTGGTTGTTGATGTTCGCTTGTTTTAGGGAATTTTTGGTGGTTTATTGTTCCTTTGTTGATGACATGCCAACAGGTGGATTTTTGGAAGTGTTATTTTTTTAAAATGGTAGCGTTCCTTTGAAGAACTGGAAGTAGTGAACGCGAACAAGTTGGTACCTCCTTGCCCATGGAAGTAGCGAACAGAACTGGAATTGCTAAAGGGAAATGTTTATAAATAGTAAACAGATCCAGATTAGGTTGCAACGGTCCAGGTTCATTAATGACTTGTACCATTATCTTAATATATGTACCCGCCTTGGCGCCCTTGTTTTTGAACCAACCTCGGAAAGGCGCCCTCCTTTTTTGAAATTGAAAGTTCACTAGGGCAGGAGGAGGAGCGCCATGGATGCTCTTCGGGGGTTCCCACTGGTCCAGGCGAAGGGGGAGCAGCATTAGTACATTGGTAGGACTTCTCATTTGAGGCCTCGTGTTTTGCTCGCCGAGGTGAGGATTCAGCAGGTTAGTTACTTTTCGTTGTT
Organism: Chloris gayana; assembly: GCA_031894775.1. Lineage (NCBI taxonomy): Eukaryota > Viridiplantae > Streptophyta > Magnoliopsida > Poales > Poaceae > Chloris > Chloris gayana. The sequence continues at coordinate 29,744 of JAUNZO010002024.1, forward strand.
CCGCAGGATTCAATGACGAAGGTGGGGGTCCGGATAGGTGGTGCTTTAGTTCATAATCCGGCGGCCCACAACAACTACCATGTGGTTGCTCCATTGTCCGGCATGACAGATCATCGAGGTGTCGGATAAGGTTTGGAACCGATGTTTCCTTTACTCATGCAGTGTTTTTTGGTACTAATTTCTTTATGTTCCCGGTCCCGTAGGATTCTGTCCATGGTCGGAATGAGGTGGTCTCTAAGGGTATTGGAGTTAGGGTTGCGGAATGCACCGATGATGTAAGCTTTATTGGAGATTTTATAAAATTTTCGCCTCCTTTCTTATGTGCAACAACCGTGAAATGTAATTGTCGAGCTCCTTTGGTGGTTCCGCATATGGAAGAGGGTTGTGGGGACAATTTCGATGCTGAAAATGCTGGCTTGACAGAGGTAGAAGATGATGCATGGGATGCACTTTCTTGGACTGGGCCACAAGACCAAGGTGATCGGAATGGCGACGATGAAGAAGACGATGGCAGCAGCAAGCCCGCAAAGAAGATTAGGGTTGTGTGATGGGTATACTAGTATTATCATAAGTAGGAAGTCTAGGCTAGGAATCGGATGGAAGGAACCGAGGTTCCGGTGCCGTGATGTATAGAAAGGTTCGTTTTGTTTTGTGGCCCCGTGGGATTATTTTGATGATGGGTTAATATTAGGCTTGAGTTGTAAATTATCGGGTGTTAAAGTAAGTTGTTAAGGTTAGTAATCGGGTTCTAGAGTGTCGGTGCTAGTGATGGTCCCGTACTCGAATGACTCGCTTGTATTTTGTGGTTCCGGAATATGAGTCCGATGCTTGAATATCGATACTCATGGCATGTTTGACCGTTCTTGATTTTTTATGGTTTTTTTTTACTAACTTGACTAGGATTCGGGAGAGTAGTTGTTTTGTATTTGAGAGGCGGCAAGCGGAAGGGCGACTCGATGGTTCGGGAGAGTGCTTATTTTGTATTTGGGAGGCGGGAGACGGAACGGCAATCGTTGGGCTCGTGAACCGTTCGCCGTAGGCTGTTCCCCATCGGGTGTGATTGCTAGGCGGCGAGCACAGGGGCCACGCGCTGGTTAGAAAATATTGCCGGCGGCCGCCGCGGGGAGGCTTGGCCTCGCCGGCGGGTCGGAGGCGGCATCACAACCGGAGCAGGGGAACCCGTCCGCTACGGCACCGTCGAATCGGCGAGCGAGGGGGATTTCCACCGCAGCATCTTGGAATCGGGGATTTGAGGGTCGGCGTCGTCGGAGTCTAGAGAAGCTCCGCCGGTGCTCGGTGCCGCGTCTCCTTGAGCGGCGGCGCCACCGCAGCCGATATTCTGTTCGCCCGACGCCATTGAAAGCACGAGGTACGCTTGTAAGTCAATTTCGGACATCGCGGATTGATATGTTCTTACCGATTTGATGCCCGGATTGTTGAATGCAGCCAAGACTGGTAATGTCTTCCCCTAGAGGGACCAAGAGAGCAAGAACAGGCGCCGTGGGTGACGGCGTTGGTAGCCGGTCGTCATCCGGAATACTGCGCGGTGCAAAGGGCTCCGCACCGGGGAAGAAGAAGGTGAGGTTCGGCTTGTGGTACATCGGATGCACGTGAGGTGGAGGATTCGGTTTCAGTGCTCGAGAAACGGCATGGTTGTTTTGCTTCCAAGCATGTGTATGAAGTAGTGTCGAGCTTTTGTGAGAAGAAGAAGGCCCCGATGGATGCTATTGGTTTGTCCGGTTTGAGATGGTTGAGGCCTGGAATGACACATAATAGGCTATTAGTTTTTTGGTTGCAAAGGAGGATGGATGTGGATGGCATGCGGTTGCAAGCGTGTGATGGATCATATGTGCAACCGACAGAGAAATCTGTGGAACGAGTAATAGGTGTATCATGCAATGGTAGTAGGATGCTAAGTACGGAGGAGGTTGGGATGGATGATACCGTCACTTTGCTCGAGGAAGTGGTTGAAAGTGCCCAAGTCTCGCAAGATGCCTGCGTTGGAGGACGCGAAAAAAGTGTTAACGGAAGAATGGATAGGGGAACCAAGTGAAGAACAGGAGAATTGTTTTATTGTGGCTCTAGCGGCCTATTGTTGTGGGTACTTGTTCGGGCCTTGTGAGAGGACCGCTCGCATACCAAAAAATGTGATGAAGTTCATTTCTGTCCCGAGTAATATAAGGAATCGCAACCGGTCGCGTTATGTGCTGGATGTTATCCGGATAAGCGCTAGGAAGGTTCAAGCAAGACGTTAGGAAGAATCCATTTTCAGTCATCCTTGGAGGGTGTTGGCTATATCTTGAGGTAAATTTCTTTTTCGAGAATGCTTGATATATTTATAGGAATGAAGTTTGGGTTAAAAAATTTACATCTCGTGTTGCAGTTGATGTACCTTGATAGTATAGATCTTGGTGCGTTGAACAAGCCATGGTCGAGGGTGCCTCTGATAAGAGTGTACAAGCAAGAAGGACATTAGTGACATGGTTCTCGCGGACCATGATCCTAGAAGAAAGGGACTGGAGTTGCCATTTGGATACAACAAAGTATGTTTGTTGGACTTACGAGTGTGTGATTCATTGAAATTAAACTAATTAAACCTGGGTTGCAGGTCCGTGTTCTGAGCGACGCTGATGATAATCATGGGGATATTGATCGTCCCGGTGATGTTGGAATAGAAGGGGATGTTGTGGAGCCCGATGGCGGTACAATAAATGATCATGCTGCAGCCATAAATAATCAAGAGCATATTGAACAGGCCGGTGAAAATGTACTGTTTTTTAATTGATGGGTACACAATAAATATTGGGTCTCGTTGACGTTATATATTTTTTCCCAGGAGCATGCTACTGGAGAAACGTGTGACACCATATGTGGCGAAAATGGGCAGGTAAAATTAGACTCCCAATATAGTAGGAATATGATTGTCTTAACGGCTTTTAAGTGAGTTGTGGAAAATATTGTTGCAGCATGGGACCCCGGTGTAGAAGCTCATAGTGTTGGCGCTGCTAAAATGAGTTTGAGTGAAACGGAGGGGTCATGTTCCGTAAGTGATAGAGATGTATGTACTAATGCAATTTTTTGTTGGATATTTGTCACCGCTTAGCCGGGAATAAATTGTCATCCATTTGTCACAGGATGCATCCGTCTTAGAGAGAGTGATTGAGAAGGAGCATGACAGGATGATCATGTCATTGGCATCATTTGCCTCGGAGGCTCATGCAGAAAATGAGCGATTTTTTCGGGACCGGACTCGAGATTGGAGTCTTTTGTTAAGCAGTTCAGCAATGAACTGGATAAACATAGGAAGGAGATGCTCGGTGCTAGTGAGACGACCCGGTGGTAACACAACAATAGAAGCATCGGAGCTTGGTAATGTATTATTGGTAATTATGTATGCCTGGGTATTTGCTCATATGTTCGGGCTGTACTTTACTCAATTTTGTTGGTAATGTTTTGTGCAGGTGAGCGTAGTAACAATGAAGAGAATTTTGAGATGCAAATTGACATTGAAGTACCAAATAGTGCTGAGGTTGAAGGTACATGTAGTATTATTGGTAATTATGTATGCCTGGGTATTTGCTCATATGTTCGGGCTGTACTTTACTCAATTTTATTGGTAATGTTTTGTGTAGGTGAGCGTAGTAACAATGAAGAGAATTTTGAGATGGAAATTGACATTGAAGTACCAAATAGTGCTGAGGTTGAAGGTACATGTAGCGAATGGAGTGGAATGCATTTTGATGGATGTGTTTTTTTTAAATAAAAAATTCTTTTGACATGAGTGTTTTGTTTGCAGTCAATGATGGTACAATTACGGCACTTGATGTGGGTTCGGTGTATTTTGCACACCACGTGTAGAAGGTACTTCCATGACAACCTTTATTGGTCGAGTGTACCTATGAGCGTGGAAATAGATGGATCTGTTGTTGTGACCATGGGGTGTGCCCTTAGATTTGGTACATGCAATCCACTATACCAATCCAGGTCCTTGGAAAATTACTTTAGCCAGCTTTAGCAGCTTGTTGGGCCATCACCAGAGCAAGATCTTGGTGTTAGCGAGGTCAAATGTGATCAATGTGTTGCAAGGTAATAATGTTTAAATCTACAAATTTAATGGCCTATGTATTTTTTTTGCTTGTTATAAAATTCTGTTTTGTTTGATTCCTTTAGGTGAAACTATTAGCATCGGTCCTGGGCAATGCATGGTCAAGTTTAGGTCGAACGGGTACGTATTTGGATATCAGATCTGGTGAAAGTGGTTATTTGTTGAATACTAATGCACTACTCTTTAATTTTTCATGTTTTTGTAGCAAGACGCAGTGCAAGTACCAAACATGTAACCTTGGATGATATCCTTGGAAAGGGTGTTGATGGTATGTTCCATCCAACTATGTTAAGCGAATTATGTTCTATAGGAATTATGTTGGGATTGGAGGTTGTTAAAAAGCTAAGGAAATCGGAGCTAACTTTTGTTCATATGATATTACACAGATGCTGATCTGAATGCAACAACACCACATGGCGGCACTCGCAGCAGAGAGTTCCGAGTCAATTTTCCCGAGTACCGATCATAGTTGTGGAGGTACATGTTGTGGTGGTGTTATGTTAATTGTTCCCTCGTTATATGTTTCATGATTGATTTTACATGCAACAGGTACTAAACTGGTAGAAGGTATCATTGGTAGAAATGAGGTTATTGGAGTGGAATGTGGTGGACATATAAAAGAGGGGAGGAGAAAAACGAAAGTAAAAAACAGGGTGAGGGAAAAATCGAGTAAGCGGAGTGGACTACGATCGACTAGCAACTCTCCTCCCAGCGCAACATGTTCAACCAGACAAGTTTTCAGCACAAGCAGCACGAGGGATTAATGCACATTCCGGATCAAGGTCCGGTTCATTGTACAAAACAATAAGTAAAATACCGGAAAAACGTCCGGGTAAGCTTGGAAGCACCAAGAGGTTATTTGACAATGATCCTTCCGATGGGACAACGGACATGGCTATAGTGCTTGTCAAGATACAATCGGTGTACGCTCGTTGCGGAGCTCCCGCCTCCGAAAGTTGTTACAAAGCATGAGGTACCTAGGTCACCGTTTGATCGAGCATCTCGTGTCATGCCATGCCAAGCTGGAAGAGTGCTAGATATGCGTATCAAAAAATCCAGGCAGCGTTTGGTCCCGAGTTAGAGAAGTAAGTAAATTTTCTAGATGCATTAAAACTGTATCGTTGATTCAAACAAAGCATTTTTCTTACAGCGGGTACCCGGGTTCTCAATGCAAGCGGTGGTTCGAACATTGTACTCCTAGGCTGCTTTCATTGATCGGCATTGAGATGCGGGACCGGTTCAGCGTGCATGCTATGTTCAGTTCCGAGTTAATGGAGGCGATGAGTACGTCTCAGTTGCAGCTGAAGGAAGATAATATGTACAGATCATTGAGTGAGCATGTGCGCCATTGGCGACATTTTGTTGGTCCAGATTTTGCGGTAAGTATACATTTAACTTAAGGTGGCCAGTAGGGTAGCCATTAAGTCTATTCATGTGATTAAAAATGGATTCTGGGTAATAGGCTACAACAATCAAAGGTGGCGAGTGCTATTGATAGTGATAACATTAAGCAAATGTTTATTGGGAAGCACATCAAAAGTGAGCTTGAACATTGTCATCTCGGTGAGTTTTTTACATAGAGTTATGAGACCATGTAAGCCTCGATAATTGTATGAAAAATTTACATACTTAATTTCATGGATGTACAGCTCCTTATACCTTCATTTGTCACTGGATGGTGGGTGCTCTATGCATGGGACTTGGTGAATCGGAGAATACATGTGCTTGACCCGGTGATGACTAATGCATCGAGGCTAACCAGTTCGCAAGTACATGATGGAATAATTGACAAAATTCATAGTGCCTTAGAAATTGTCAAGTGCTCATTCTACACAGTGGTGGCAGGAAGGCCCAAATGATTACCCCGTGAAATACCACCGTGGCCTCAACTCCACAATTGACAGGTATGTTTAATCTCAATTCTTCAACAACTAGTTCACTTGACTCGTTAGCTAGTGTTACTTCGCATTTTTGCAGGGGGATTCTCGCTTTGTTCGTTGTCCACATGATGACACATTTTGATGGGCATGATTTAGTGTGCCGTATGTCAAGAGTAAGCTAGGGATTATGTTTTTTTTGTTTCTAGTTTTTCCTGTGTTCCTCCCTTGGTTCTTTATTTCATAACTTCTGTTTTTAAATTTGCTGCAGAGTTCTATGGTGGAAATGCGCCGGAATATCATGTATGAGCTGCCGACGATGAAGGGCAACAAGGCAAATGTACCGGAATACATGTTCTTAAATCAGCATGTAGAAATAATCAACCTCGATGATTAGTGTGCTCTGTCGATGTCTTTTTGGGAATGTATAGCGGATGCTTCTTGTGTGCATCGCAATGTTGTCTAGTACTTTGTGTTTATTATGTGAATGGTCTCAGTGACATACTTGTGTATGGCGGATGGTTCTTTATATGATCTATATTCAAGTATACCTACGTCTAAATAGGCAAGTACTATTCTATTGTGTCATTGCATCCGTGGAATGTGAAATAAGTGGATACAATGGACGTGAGGAAGGTACCGAGTACATGACTTTAGCCACATGACCATATTAAATGTGTTTGCACATGAGTCGAGAAATACACAAGCACCGGGAGCATGTTTCTCCTTAGACGAAGTAACAAGTACATGTTCCTCCCGAGTACATGAGGTACAAAACATGTGCAACGAGATGACAACATGAACCATAACAGTACCCTTGGTACTTCATTTAGGCTAGTATGTGCATTGCCTCCATCGGTAGCTCAGCGAAGCATTATCCTTGAGTCGAAGAACCTCGCCTAGCAAGAGTGCGCGGATGAAAGGAAGGTCCTCCTATGAAAGTGTGAAAGAAAGGGGATGTGAAACAAAACATTACATCTAAGAACATATTATCGATAAACGGGTACTTGCCTTGTCCAGTGGTATGTCAAGGTGGTCACCATTGTAGTACCTTGCCAAATGAAGCATGGCAACTGCAGCTGTCTTCACTAGAAATGAAGTGAAATGTAACACGAGTGAATGACCTGGATTCGGGAGTGGTACACATGTTTGTTCTCTTGGAACAATGCATGTAAATAGAACTTACGTCGGCATTATGTCCAATGCAAGAGGTGGGTATGTGATTGTCCAGTCGCAAGGTTTGAAGCTCCAGCCACTATAAGTTTTCTCTATGCATTTTTCCATTGATTGAAGTAAAACTTGGTATAAGTGTGAATGTAATTCACGACGCCCATGCTCGGTATAATCGGACGCCGGATCCAAAACATGGACAGTTTTGGTGACCATATGGAACACATATGCACACCAAATGTCGTCCGCTAGCAGCGGGACGATGAGCTGGGAGGCACAAATACTTGAGAATATTAGGGAAAAATAGTCAATTGAGGTTCTTATGAACTGTCGAGAATGCTAGGAAAAAAATACCATATGGCACCGGGGAGTGCAATGTCCGGGCGTGTAAACCGATTGATAATAGAAAGTTGTACTTCCGCATCAAAGCCTCCAAGTGACATCATCTATGGACCATGTGTGCATGGAAGCCATAAGTATGCTAAATATCATGCAATAAAATTGGCAATGGTTACAACATACTTATCGAGAAATCTGTCTCAAGGAAATATCTCCATCTAAGGTTCTGGCTGCTATCTTGTGCAACAATGTCCACTTGGTTGAACCTTCTTATCACAAGATCACATGTATCCGGGTCAAATTGGCACCGTGTGGTGAACATTTCCTTCAATGCCGTGCCGCAGAATGCAATATATCTCGGGGTAGTGATGGGCAAGCCATGTACTGCGTGTGTACACAAATGGGTATGTCAACTTTGATGAAGTGCAAATTGAACATAATTTAGTAGACCAGGTACATTACCATGACAATGTCCCATCTCGTTGCATCACGACACCACCGGTTGATCTTATCAATTGTTTGCTCACTAGGTAAGAGCTTGTTTATGGAACTCGTGAGCATGCGCGGGGCAAAATCACCAGGCTCAACAGCTATCAATGGCAAATCAGGTGCAACTGTCATGCCATGAATGATCCTTCCATCATCATTTTGTTCCTCGGCTAATATGGACATGAGACTAAGCATAGTCCCCCGAGCGGTGCATTTAGTAGACGATTTCGGTGACATTGGCGGGATGGGGGACGTGCCCATAGGGGTGTTGCAAACACCGAATAGGCGAGTTGGTGAAATTGTAGGTTGTGTATGAATAACCCGGGCCCGAGGTGTCGCAAATGACTTCTCCGGTGAAAGCCGATCGAGCCCAATGTCAAAAGATGGTGCATCCGGAACAAGCATCTAGAGTGGAAGGTACAGTTAGTATCTATGTAAATTTGTTATAACCTAGTTGGGGTTAGTGGACCAGGACTTACCCAATGCAGCACGCAGCTTTCTTGAGCCGGCTATGTTCATCATTGTGGGTGTACTCCGAGGCAATCCGTTGTGCCGAGTTTGAACTTTCAGCTGTGCAGCATTTGTGGAAAAGACGGTATTAGAATGTGTAATATGTGTGCATTACCATGTGAATGTTAAGAACAGAACCTTCAGCTTCGATGTCGACAAATCTATCTCGAATAGCATTGGTGGCACTCCCTTCAATGTCATCGATGGTGGTTGCATTCTTGGAAGGTTGTTTCCTTTTGCAATGCATGAGTTGATCTGTTCCAAATATCTCGAACCAACGAATCAGCAAGTATAGCATTTCCCCTCATGAGTGAGGAACGCAGTTGTCGCTATAGTTTGTTGCTGCAGAGCATTATGCCTTTTGAGTGCGTCAAATGCATGGCATCCCTCCTTCAAGGCAAATAATAGGTTAGTACATATTTGAATTGGGCAAGGGAAATAATCCCTCCCTGCAGGGGAAAGTGAGAACATGGGCTCACCGGACCGGGGTACTTTGTGTTAAGGTACGTAACAAGATCAGCTTGGGTGATTGAAAGAATATGTTTGAGCGCCGATGGTGAGTTGCCGAGGTTGAACAGCTTATTTGTCTGGCTATCGGTCGGTGTTGGTCCATGAGTTCCTTGTACAGGAGCAGCCTCGGGAGCATGGAATCCGATCTTATGCCTAGATTGTAGTGTATGGTACATGTAACATGATAGGCCAGGAGCCCGCATCTACAGTCATGGTACATGCAACATGTTCGAGTATCGCTCATCCTATTAAATAAATAATTTGTAAAAATATGTGCGCTCGGGGTACCTCGGTGAATCTGCGGAATGTGTTACCATCACGGTCTGCGATCATCATAATCATCTTATTAATGGTGGAATTGTTAAAATCTTGGATCCTCGGGAGTACTGTAATGTGGTTTGCTATGGCCTGGTAACCGAATGTTATCCAAAAAGAAGATCTCGTGTAGTACATTAATTATATAGAGAATTAGTGAATGGGCAACACACACTAAATGGTAATTTTGCAATTGACAATACCGACTCGAAGAAATAAATGGCACCCGGATAGGCTAGATACGTAACCTTTTAGGCGAATGTCATCTTGCACCCTTCGAGCGGAATCAAACAAGTGGTTCAGTATGTATCGGCCCCGGTTGTAGTGGTCGATCATGTCGGTGTTTTTAGGGCACCCCAAAAGTCTATGTTGGTGTGATCATACTTGGCCGAAGGAACCAATAGGTGTCCCATAACATATATAACAAAAGCAATTTTGAAACGATCCATTTCCTGTCGCGAGGAGTTGATGTCCACATCTTCATACGAGTATACTCTCAACAGCCTTGAAAATCCTAGTAGTAGGACCGGTTAATCCCGGAGTAGACCGAATGAGGTTAATACCAGATTGTACTTATTTCAGACATCCGGGCCAAGTACATCACGTTCTCCACAAGGAATCCCGAATACCGTTCCAACATCATTCTCGTGTACTACGAACCGGATCATCTCCGATATAACCAACATTCTACGGTTTACATCCAGTCGACTAAGCAACCACTTGCTAAGCTTTAGGTTTACCTTTGTAATGCAAGGAATGTCGAGTAGACCTCCGAAGCCGGTGTCACGTACAAGAACCTTCTTGAACTCGACGACTTGGAAACAACAAGCATGGATCGCTTTAGGCGAGCACCGATTCGTCGGATTGGTGCTACGGTGCCCTCATCGTCGCTGGAACCAGGGGATGAAGGTGAGGAGAAGGTACGAGAACGATTTCCGGCGAGGTGCGGATGTGGCTGGTCGTGGTCCAGGTTTGGGAAAGATTGGCATCCATGAATCCGGTTTTTCACCTCCGTCCATGGTGAATGGTGAATGGGGAGTAGATTTGGATAATGCTCAGAGCGAGATAAGAAAGAAGATTGCCCACAATCGTAAGTAAATGCGGTGGATAGCAAGCTCATTCAATGCAACCGTCCCGTGGTCGATGGGTGTACCAATGGTGTACACATTTGTGCACCGGTACATGATCGGTACATCGAATGAAACTAACACGGCCAATTTTTTTTAAAAAAAAATCACCGGGCCAGGTAACTCCTGTATGAGTTATTCAAAAATATGGAAAGTAAATTTGCACAAATTTGCCTAAACAGCTTTGGTTGGAACATAATCTTTAGGCAGAACGCAATCACTCAACCAGTGGGAACAGAATCATTCATCCGGAATCAAGCATATTCCGGTACTCATCAAAGTCGCATTTACTCCAACCGCCAACGGCTCCCCACTCGTACACCGTACAACCCAGAGCATTCAGACCGCCTAAAAAGTGGCCCGGTTTCACACGCATACCCTGACAAACTGAGGGAAAAAAATCATATACGATGGAAATACAACTCCTTGGTCCCATCCCTTCACGTATCCCGACACAAGCACCCTGGATCCAATGGTCCGTATGCCCGGAAACGCGCCTGCCAGGAAATGAAAACGTTTTGCGGGGGGACCGGGGAATTGCGAGGCGAGAGGGGAAGAGATACGCGCGACGCTGACCGGTCCGCCTGTGTACGAGCGAGTGGACCGGACCAGACGAACGTTGGAAGCAAGGCGACCGGATCGCGACGCTTGCTGCGTACACACGTACATGCACCCGGCGAAGCAACCCTCGCCGTCGTCGTCGTCTACTACTTGCTAGTCTTCCACAGGCCACGCGCTGTTGGCTGCGTATTTCTACTTTTCTATTTTTTTATTTCTTTCTGATGATGATGATTGAGTGTACTTCTGCATAGCCGTCTGTCTTTCACACTGAACCGTGGCGCAGTCGTGGTGTATGGAACGCGGCTCCACTTGTCGGCGAGTGATCGATGATGGTTCTGGGTGAACGAGCGGGGTGCCCCTAGCGAACAAGGGAGAAAGACGAGCCCACGAGGCGGAGAAAATGTACTAGCCGTTGGCACGGCGGGGTCGGCTGGACCCATGCGGGGCATCACGTTCAGCGACCGGATCACCCGAACGGTACACTGAGCTCCCGCGAGAACCGTGGGCCCGGCCAGCGGCGGCGCGGTCTGGTCGCAGCTACGTGGCACGCTCTGATTCGCCGGCCCGGTCGGCCCGGCGTATAGAACGGGGCGAGCCGGCGACGATGTCTCTGCCCTCGAGTCCGAGGTGCCAGTTCAAGGCTAGTGTACTGCCTTTACTGGCCAGTACTACTTCTGTTGTCTGCTTTTCTGCCTAGCGTTTACCGGTTAAACATTTCTTGTTTCTTCCGGTCCAGGTAGGCTCAAGGAAAAGAAACTTTGGTTGGTCTGATGAAGCGTCTCAATTAGACCCTGTTTCAAACCTCTACAGCAAGTATATGATCTCAGAGCATTGTTTCGGTGAATGATCAGAAAGGTTAGCTCCTGAAAATAAAAAGAGTCCGGTGAATGATTAGCACGGGTAGCTTCTAAGAAGAAGAAAAAAGAGTTCTCTCAACCGAGCTAATAGTAACTATATTCAACAATTAAGCTAGCAATAATCTCACTAACTACCTCCACCCATCCATACTATTAGACAATGTATTCAAACATTCACCGGTTAATAGTTACTCCTCTATTCCTTTAGTCATGTCGTTAAGACATGCTTAGCTAGTTCATGTTTAGGTCATTTACTTTGTCTGAAACGACATGACTTAAAGAAAGGAGGAGTAACAAGTTAGGTCGCGAATGGTTATCTGTATGGGCGTCGGCCTGGCTCTTCGTATGCAGAGAGCGCTCGATTGGTTGATTGCATGGGCACAACGGCTTGGCTGTGCGCATGCAAAAGCGTCGGCTCAGCCTGGCTTTGCAGAAACATGGATGAGAATCGTTTCTAGCAGGTTTGGCTCGTCCCGTGCAAACATATCATTCTTAATAAGAGTATTAGCATGTAATTAGTATAGTCCAAATAATATTATCATATTTACAAATATATTAAGCCTTGACATGATATAATAAGACATTGTAGTATGGTTTTGAATAAAATAACTAATATTTTATTATTTATTTTTATTTTATAGTTAACTTAATAAATACAAACAATATTTCCTCACAAACAGGTTGAATAGATACATTCAACCAAACAAAGGCATGTTGCATCTCCCTATCTTGTCGCAGCTGGGCCTGGATGTCGGATGCGAGCCAGGCTCCGTGGGGAAGACAACCAATAACGCCCTTAGTAGCTACTTGCCAACTATAATACCAAGAGTGCATCTCGACTTCATGTGGACAAATACTAGTTAGCATATTTGGAATTCGTGACGAGGGTCACTCGATGGATAATGCCTTTGGTAGGAACATATAACAATTAAATAAAAGATATTTTCTTCAATTTATAATAAGTGAATTGCACTTGAATTTAACTTGTGAGACAATAGTTACTAACGGGGGCCTAGGTCCCCCTATTGTCACTAATTCCCCATTAAATGAACAATAATATGACCATTACTGATGTATTTTTAATACAAACATACCGAGCTTCTTGCCCCGACATCATGTGAAGGTTCATCCATATCATGAGACAAAAATTTATATTGTGGTTGTCCATGAAGTGAAAGGCAGAGCCTAGGTCCGCCTATCGTCACTAATTCCCCACTAAATGAACAATAATATGACCATTACTCATGTATTTTTAATACAAACATACCGAGCTCCTTGCCCCGACATCATGTGACGGTTCATCCATATCATGAGATCAATAGTGAAAAGGTGTTGCCTTCCTTAGACAATAGCTTGTGCTTTTTATTTAATTTCCGGATATCAATACCTTATTTGGATGTATATATATGTTGTTAACTAAAATCGTCTTTGTGATTTACCTTGAAACTAACCTTATGATTTTTTTTTTGTAGCTAGAGTGAAGCAGATCGTAATGCCTTCACACAAAATGGATCCTTATATAGTTTCAAGGAATATTAAAGCTAAACATGCATCTGTTATAAAAAAAAGCTAAACATGCATGTTATTTACATGTAAACTCAATATTCGAGCTTCAAATTATTTCTGTGTATATTATTTGAGTCTCAGCATAAGTCCATATATATGTTTGGCAGTTTTTAGTTTATAGAAAAATAGTTTATCTTCTAAGTTTCTGTATAGGACCAAGGAGACCGTACCAAATGATTTTAGTTCCTAGTTGCAGAAACAATGTAGCTAGGGCATGCTACTTATTAATAATTTTGTACTTAGCCATACCCTATCGTGTATCGAACTGGAAAACGATTTGGGGGTAGTGATTCGACCTTTTCTATGTGGATGTACTATTGAAGTTACGAATTACAAATACCATATTTGTTCCCTCTCGCGCGCGGGCAAAACGGGAGCAAGTTACGGGGTGCTAGTTCTACCGAATCGTGTGCCGTGTGCGCACGTGCAGCGATACGTAAGGATAACGTATGACATGCCGTGCAGGCCCGCGCAATGACATAGTACTAGTATTGACATTCACCGATCCACCGATACCCACCAACGGTTGATCAACGGTCAAAAGCCTAGCTAAACGGACCCCTCTCCCCAAGCAACCCAACTTGGCTGCTGACGTCAACCACAGACGGCTTCTCCCGTGGGCCGTGGCGAGAGGCGCCGTGTTCGGATCGTGATCCAGAACAACGTGCGCAGAGCGCCGCGTTCGTAATCACCCACGTAAGCACGCGCTAGATCGAACAGGCGCGCGCACGGGGAGTTGGTAGACGAGTGGCGGCGAGGCAGCACCCATGAGCGACGCGAGAGCGGCGAGCCGAGACGTTCGTTGCGTGTCAACGTTCAAGCTCTACTAGCTCGTCGATGCCGCCATGCGTAGGTACCGTTTGACTGCTTTTTTGCCTTGTGCCTACTCTCAGCTCTGTTGCAGTGTAGCTGAACGATGCTAGCCCGTGTTGGCGCTGACCCGGACTACAGAGACTTCAGATATCGGTATATATCTTGTTCTTCGTCAACCGGTCAGGCTTTTTCTATTCGATCATGGTGGACTTTGCGTGTTCTCGTATGGCTAGCTGGCTTTTTGTTACGTTGTCGGTGATGAGTGATGACTCGCAAGAAACGGCGGCCGCCCAAAAGCGAACGACGACCAACCTGTCCAGAGGGTTTTTGTGTTGAAGAAACGTGCATAATGTTGTGGTCTTGCAGATACTGGAGAAGTCGATAACGAACGCGTAAGTATAATTTGCACCGATATCCTCGTTTGGACCTTCGTGACTCGTTTAGTCACAGTGCGCAATTAGGACATATACAACGCGTCTCCAGCTCCCGTCTGTGTGAAGGAGATTTTGCAATTTCCACCCTAGCTCACTGCAGAGACGGCCCTCCCGTCGTCTCGCGAGGCGACGGAAGCGTCCCGTGCTCCTAGGCGGAGAAGACAGCCTCACACGCGTTGTACGTCATCGTCGTCACCTGGCGACGGCCCGGTCGGATCCCGCGCGTCCCGCAAATCCTCCGCCCAACTGCGCGGGAGTTTCCCCGCCAAAACCAGTCGCTGATCAATGGTCATGGCTTGGTGCTCCCTTCGTTGCCAGCGGGCGGCAGCAGGAATCCTCTCGACGGAGGCGCGTGTGATTTGATCCGCATGCGTGCCCCGGCGAGGGGGCCCATGGTGCCATCGTCGAGCTCGTCGTAGGCTGTACGCCCGTAACGATGCCACTAGATCTGGGCGGTGCTGCGACAGAAGAGAGAAAGGAGGGAAGGGCCCGTGAGAAGAGTGTGAGAGAGACACGAGATCTCAGAGAGAGGTAGTGTGAGAGAGAAGCATCGTTTTTTTAGGGAAGAGAGAAGCTTCAGTTGGAACGGTGCCATTGTTCGATACAAACGAGGCACGGGGCAAACGAGTGGAAAGGGAGCCTCCACGTCTACATAACCAGATATTTCTATATTAACTCTTTATATATATATATATATATATATATATATATATATATGAGTGAGAATTATATGTCCAGGGGGTTCGTACCCACCCTGCTTTACACCGTCTAGGTGCTTTTAGATGAGTGTCAATCCAGGAACCTGCCGTTAAACCGCCATGACGCCGCTAGTGCAGGCAACCGTCTGATTCGCTGGGCCGCTTCGACATTTGGTACACGGGTATCAGGGCATGGTCCCTGAATGTTTGTCTCATTGCACAGGCAGCCATGGCGTCTCAGCTGGTCAGGCGACGTGCATGCCGCCGGTGGGAGGAGGAAACGCGCTGTTAATTCAGCTCTTTGGCTGCTAGCACGTGGGGGCCGCCGGGGATTGAATGTGTGCAGCTGAGGTTTTGCCGTTGACGAGCAAAGGGCAACCTTCATACGGGCCATTCGAAGGTACGCCGTACCTGAGTTCTCACGTGGGCGGGATCGATGCATGACTGCTTCAAGCACGCGTACGCAGGAGGAAGACCAAAGATGTATGGACGACTGTTTTCAACCGGCAATTTTTTGGATACAGTATATCACTCCTTCAAAATACATAAATAATATGGTGAGGCCATCATACGAATCGAACAAATTTCTCTCCTGGTCTTTCACATATCTTGTTACTTAACCAGGTAGCCCAACATCACCTGGTCTCTCAGAATGGCATGTAAAAGCATGAGCAAAATGAAGGGCGGCATATTTTTCCAATTAAAAAAAACCTCAAATCATATCTTGGAAAGCTTGGTACATAAAAGACCGGGTAGTCCTTATACGTGGGATCCGTAGCAGTTGGTATTAGCTATAGATCAAGCTCACAATGGTGAGTCTAAAAGGTAGGACCCATGTTCACTAAAAAATTATAACTTTTGTCAACTTATTACTCTGAAAGATAAAAGAGAAGTGAGAGATGCACATAAAAAAATTATTCTTTATTCATATGGGCAGCCCATATGGCTATGGGTACCTTTTGCAATAAATTCTATAAAGATTGGTTCCTCAATGTATATGGACTAGACCATAGAGAACATTTATTGTATAAAGACCACTTTTTTGCAACATTGTGGTTGCTCTTAGGGCATGTACAACAAGTAATTAATGAACAGAGCTCTTGAGCTGATGTGACTGTGTATTTTTGCAATTAGCCCCTCTATCTCTTGAAGAGACGGCTGGATGGGCTCTTGACGAAGAGACAGTCTCTATCACGTGTTCCGATGTAAGAGACAACTCTTAGCACCGTTGTACATGTGAAGAAACGACTTATGTCATACAATCGTTAATATATACATTTATTAAAAGACAAGTATGTAGAGTCTCTCCTTTGTATGACTAGAGTTGTTTCATATCTTTTTGCATGGATACATGTGCCCAACAGACCATATTGAGCTCTCCTTTGTACATGCCCTTAGTGCGTTTAGCTCAACGGCAAACTCTTCATTGCCGAATGATTTACCCGGCTCCAGAGCAATATCCCCATGTACTCCCTGCTGCCTGCGTCCTTTCGTGGATGATCTATGGCGTTGTCTACCCGTCATCTATGAAACCGAGGGTGTGTTCGTTTCCAGGTATATAATTTTTAAAGGGTCAAATCAAAGAGAATTTTATCATTTTGGAGTACTAAATAAAGTCTAATCTCGAAACTAATTGCAGACTCCCTATCTAATTCACGAGACGAATCCAACGAGGGTAATTATGGTGTTATTAGAAGATGTTTATCGTAACATCACCGTAGCAAACCATAGATTAATTAGGATCATTAGATTCGTCTCGCAAATTAGAGGGGGTCGTGACATAGGTTTTGTCATTAAATTAATAAAAGTACTACTAAATAGTAAGATTCTCTTTGATGTGATGGGTCTAATTTTTAGAGGGCAGGAAACGAACGGGGCCTGAAATGCAAAGTAATTAATCACTACTAGTAACATGCTACCCGGTCCCTACTATCAATTCAACCTAGAAAGTAAAGCCCACGAATACATACCTGACCAGCGAATGGCGTTGTGAGATGACTACTAGATAGCTCGTCACGTTGTCAAGTTTCTTCAAACCCTGAACTCAGTTCACACTTATAGTACTGCCTAAAATGCAAACTCTTTTCAAATTCAAAAGCACAGTCTCTTTCCCGCTCGACTTTTCATCTCGAACAACGTAACAAAGCTGGTTCCCATGCAGCTGTGTCCTGCTCCTGCATGTCATTCTGCTTGCCTGCGTTTGCGTCACCTATTTTTACGGCAAGCAACACCAACTTGCATGCACCAGCCATCATTGCGCCTACAGTCCTTGTACTGCTGATGGCACGTGCCGCAACTTCAACTTCGTCTTGCAACTCAATGCTCCCGTCCATGGTTTAACTTACCGATTATACCGTTGCTACCGTCCGACCACGAGATCGTGGTAACCGCGGTTACCGCGATAACCGTTCGGAAAACCGTACAAATGGAGAATTTAAACTCGTTTGAACCGAAAACGGTTTTCCGAGCGGTTATCGAGCGGTAAGTGCGGTTTACCGCTCGGTAAGTGCGGTTTACCGCAAGGCGCAATGGAAAACCGACAAAAATGAGAAAAATGGAAAATATAAAATAAAAAGCAAAAAAATTGACATGAGTTTTACATAATTTTTACACCAATGGACATACGAGATATTAAGCACATATAATCTAGATAACATCATGTAAACTAGTAAGACATATAATGCATACTATATGTGGTTCAAATAAATTATCCATTACATCACATAGTCTTTTAACAAATAATTATACGAGCTAGAATATATTATACATATTACAATAAATATAGTATGCATTACACAAGAGACCATGGTTGCTGCATCCAATTGGCGTATTCATCTATTGATACTAGCGCAATCCTACGAGTAGTCAATGTCTCACATGTAATTAGAGTATAATTGTTAGTGATAAAAAATAGGTACAATAAATATTGAACAAATGACCCTCATATGAAAAGGGATAAGGTTATTTTTGAATTTTTTTTATTCATTTTCTCTATTTTTACCTTTCTCAATTTTTTCACCCCTCAAATTTGTGACTTTTTATAACATTATTTCACTAAAAATCATCATACGACGTCTAGTCTTTTTACGAATTTTTTTTATCAAATTTTTTCAAAAATTTAAAATTTAAAATTTTAAATGACCGGTAATCGGCCGTCCATTGCTATCGGACCGGCTCGTAATCTACGGTAACCGCGGTAACCGGCCGGTTACCGAACGGTAACTTAAACCATGCTCCCATCCTACCACCGTTAACCGGTCCTGGCCGGACGTTTGTTACTCGCTCGCCTATAGCCCTACCTAATTGACACCTGTGGTGGGTAAATACCGCCATGGTTATAAATATTATATATATATATATATATATAGAACCCCTATAGAGTAACCCGGGTACCGAATAGCTTATTCAATACCCAGGCCAGCCTATGTCATCCGATTGAGTCAATACCCAACACCCAACCAGCAGACAAGAACCCATCATCAATGTTTTCTAATGCCCAAAATGCACGCTCTAATGAATGGTAATTAATTATTGGCATCATTATTTCTTTCCTTATTTCCTCCTTCCGTGTCCTATATATCCAACAAAAGAAAGGGCCTCGACGCCGCCGACGTCATGCTCGTTTGAGCACCGTGCGGCGGCATCGGCATCGGCATCGGTTACCGCCTCTTCATCGGGTACCAGCCGCGCGGCGAGAGCGCGCCGCACGGACGCCGCCACCGGTGAGCGGCCACCACGACGAACAACCGTGATCAGCAGCTCCGGAGGCCATGTGCTACAAGCACGTATGGGTCGTCGTACTCGACCAGCTCCACCAGTTCTTACGCCTACCACGGCGACATGCCATAAATCAGGTGCGTGTTCATCCAATCCAATCCTGGAAGAACAAAGCAACACACAATAATTTACTCTGCAGATTGTTGTCGGCCCCTTGTTACACCATTTGGATCTTGACTGCAGCCCGGAGACGAGCAGCGAGACGCCGACGGCAATTGTACGGATACATGATTGTGCATGTAGTCGGTATGCATAGTAGCCCTCAACAAGGCTTTTTCTCACATCCGTGCTTTATGAATCATGTGCCCCGGAGTAGAAAAAAGGCTTTTTTATTGGATTGCCCCACTTTTATTGTTTATTTGTTTCCTAGCAGCTGGCTTATGGTTTCCTCGTCTTTTGATTATTCATGTGGCCCATCCTTCCCATGCGTGAATTAACTTGTATGTCGGGATATGGGGCATCGATGACCAGGGATTAACCTTCATCTCATGATTTGATTGATGGTCTTTTTTTTATTCAGGTGGCTTCCTACTTGAACGAATTATGTGCTCGGTATTCATTTTTGTACATTTCATCTTGACCTGTCGGTCATTCTCCATAATTAAACCATACGGTAATAATTAAACCTTTCATCTTTCCATCCTTGACCCTTTTTTAGTAGAAGTTGATTTTAACCTTTTCTTTTGTTATCTATAGCTGGGAGAATTCACGGTTCTGTCCGGAAGAAATCACAAGCGAGACAATTCATCTTTTCTAGCCTTAATTATTACCCTTCTTGTCATCTTATTAGTTATGAGTATTCTTTAACTCGTATTTTCTGTGGTATATTCAGATCGGCATGATGTGGCTCTCTACCGCCGATGCACGTGAGAACAAGTACGGTGTTCATGGTAATTCTGCCATAGCTGCAACCTCGGAATATCCAAACTTCGAGCTCCAACAAACGATGGTTCATGCATGATTGCACTCGTTTCAAGAGAATCTAGATGTTATTCACTCGAAGATTGTAGACTTTAACCCCCAATGTGTATAGATTGTTTCTTGAGGCAAACACAGAATTGGTAGTTTTTTTTTCCAAACAATGAATGAATTTCTTTGTGCTTAGACTTGTATTTTAGCTTTGAAATGTTTATGACAATTTTGTTTTTGCGACCAAAATGTTTATGACATATATAACATTCTAGCTTTCAAAATTTTGTATCCACATCCTCGGATTCAAATCACCAATTTATGAATACACCTGAGCTGATTTTATGGTCACAAATGAAATGTTTACGACTAACATTCAAAGTTTATTATGTGTGGCACTTGTATTTTATGCTTGAAGAACAGTATGTTCGTAAATATTCATAATTTCTTAATACAATTATGATCTCTGAAATGATAAACCAGATAACACAATACCTTAATATGTACTTTATATGATTACAAGTAGTGAAGTTTTTCTCGAGCATAGCCTTAAATCATAAAGGTAGCCCCTAAGTATAAGTTATTTTGCATGTCACATATATCTAAAGTAAAATGTGAAAATAATTCATGCTTCAAGGCAAGAATCGTTGGGACTGTCTCTTTTTGACTGGCATACTGATTACCTCCCCATCACTTTTAAACCTTACAACTTATTGAGGCAACCATAAATCTGTTGTATACTTTTAATCCTACACTTTACTATAAAATCATGACCGTAAAATATTTATAGCATAAAGTAAGTTTCTTCTTGCAATTAAGAGCTGTGATTGTACACATAATAATGTTTTACGGTTACATAAAAAGGTGTCTATGGCTCTATAACATCATCGTAAAATGCTTCCAGCTGTGAGATAATTTTTCATTGTCAAAGGTTGTCCGACACTAACATCGATTACCTTAATATATACCGATCATACAATATATTGTTATGACTGACATTCAAAGGTTTATGATTTGTAGCGCTAGTATTTATGCTCAATAACAACAAGCTTCGTATCAATAATTTTGTGACTCCAATTTAATATTTATGTTCGACACTAATATTTTTTTATCAGTCACCATGTGCTAACTTTACAATCCGATGCCACTAGTATTTCTGCCGAAACACTAGTCATCTTCAAGGGATGTACAACTATAAATTTATAGTTTAACATCTATAGTTTTATGCTTTCACCAATTGGTTGACATATGGATAATCCAACAGAATAAGTATTTATTATATTCAAAGGTAATCGATATTTTGGTTGTGAGCTAATATGGTGATAATTCAATATTTTTAATAGAATTCCAAATCACTCATTTTATGTCTCAACAGATCTTTATGACTTACACACAAGGATTGGTTCTCTTCATCTATTAAAATGCAAATAATAACTTGAGAGGGTAATGTGTACCTTTTTTTGCTTAGATTAAAATATTAAAAGATATAATTCTTGCATAATTTACAACTACAATTAGAGAATTAGATTACCACAATATGTGGGTACCCACAAAATGATATTGACACTAGATAATTATATTCTTACAATCACATAACTAACTGATGGGTCTATCATGCTATAATATAGATACATATGATCTGTTACTTTCATGACCACGTGATTAAATTGTTCTCGTTACTTAGCAAGGATGTGTTAGATAGAGTCTGCTTGTGTCTCCGAAGTTGTAAAATGCTTAAATTGTGCCCATAAACTTTCAACATTACAACAGCTAAACTATCTTATTTTAGCAGTTTTTTATCTCAAATAAGTTTAGTTTTATGATTCAACGGTCCTAGGTTTTATGCTCAAGTCAGGCTGAAGTCAGGCTAACCTTTTACGATTTCAGACTGAAAAATTTGCATTGTGATAATTATTCTATGTATAAGATGGTGTGGTCGATAAAAATTCTATGCTAATTGCTGAGAAAAAAATCACAAGTTTTTTTTAACATGATCATGTAATCTCATGGTTGCTTTTGACATGATCACACTAATAATATTTATACTTGTGTTGTGATCCTATGAATAATAATATTTTGTGGTTGCATGAAAAGTGTTATACGGATCTATTAATATGTGACCATGAAAGACTTCCACTTGTGAGATAATTTTTCACTGTCAAAGTTTGTGGCTGTAAAACTTAAAGTATTTTACATGTACATGACATCGTTTTTATGGGCGAAAAGGTTGTGTCACCTGGTTGGCTTTGTTGAAATAAAGGGCTAAAACAATTGCATAAATATAAATAGTTACACTCAAAATGTTGAGTTTTATTGTTGTAAAGGGTACTAATTAAAACCACGATTACTTTTACACTTCTGATACTAAGTTTTTATAGTTAAGGAATTTTTTTTCAACTATAAACCTTTGTAAATAACTTTCTCTTGTAAAGGAATAAAAACATGTTATACAGCTAGAAATCTTATTGTATCTTTCACGAATTTATGCAGGTAATACCTAAAGTTTATGCTGTATCACATTGGAATTTTATAATCAATAATAATGGCCTTTTCCGCTCATGATTCGTTTTTTGAGGGCTTTTCCGTTAATGATTCACCTATGAGCTCATTAAGCTTCAACGGAATCTTTTATTATAAAATATGTGTTTGTTTTTACCAAATAATAAACTGCTTCTATGTTTAACGTAAACTCTTGCTACAAGAGTAAAACTATTATAAAAAAATATTGCCTGATTATCTTGTTCTGTACCCAATAGTATTACCAAATTATAGATGTCCTAGATATCTACACCAATGAAGGCTGCCATTGAATATTGATTTTGGAAACAAATAAAAGATTAATAAAGGAATAGAGTAAATATTACTGGCAGCAACGCGGTTTGCATGCATGCACAAAGGGAATATTAAACCGCGTGTTTTGCTTTTAATTGCATGCAACCGGTGCATTTGCATGCATGCACAAAGGAAATATTAAAGCACCGGCTTTGCTTTTAATTTCATGCAACCGGTGCATCCTCATGCATGTGTGCGCGGTGGTGGTGATCTAGTAGCCTGGCTCGTCTCGTGTGCCTGCGCCTATAGGTGGCTCGGGTACCGAATAGTTATTCAGTACCCAGGGTATCCATTAGCGCAGGTTATATATATATATATATATATATATATATATATATATAGAAAAAGATTTGTTACTCTTTTCACATGAATTAACATCGAACGCAAACTAGTTTACAATCTTTCCAGCACCAAAAGAAAAATGGCGGTCCACTATAATCTATACAGTATTTTTTACACCTCATGTATATATTTTAACAAATAGCGTGATACTATTTTATATCTATTTTCAAAAAGAAACTCATTCTAATGTTGCAAGTATTGTACCAAATAGCCACATAACGGTATACACAAATACATTTGTAATTGATCTAACTACATACAATGCATTTAAACAATTTACGAGATGGACCCTCCGTCTCTCGGGTTGTATAAGTCTGTCTTTATAATGTCAGTATGATAATTTCGAGGTTATTGAAAACACAACCATGTCTCGTGGGTTGTACATGCCCTTGAGCATTGATGCTGAACTAAGTGGACTTCCGTCGATTATTACATGTGTCGAACTTTAATTTTCTCATAAACCTTCCCATAAGAGCATCTCCTGCAGGACTTTAAATGCCCCCTAGCTACTCGATTTTAGCGGTAAAATGCACCGTCCAAAACGAACTCTAGCATGCATATCCTGTCTCTCATTTTGCATGCTCATTGAAATTTCATCCCAACCCCACATTTCTTGAGACTCCAATCCACCTTCACAAACCTAAGATCCACTTATTTTCTTTTTTTTTTCTTTTCTTTCTCTTCTTCTCCTGTTTCCTCCAAATGCGGTAGCGCAGCTGCGGTGATCGGTGCGGGTGGGTCGATCGGTGGCATAGGCAGCACGCGGCCGCCGCCTTCCATAGACCCGAGACGACTACTCGGCAACAACGTGAGCGGGTCAATCGTCGGAATAGGATGTGCCATATATAGACGAATCTGCACTGCGGCCTCTCATCGAGACGCAATTGGGCCACCCTACTATTGTCGGCCCCTCTCATCTAGCTCCTCCACGCGCGTCGAGGAAGGACTCATGGGTCGCGGGCCCAACAATCATCTCGTTGGTCCTCTCCAAATCGTCGCCTCACCCTCCAACGTGTCAAGAAAACGCACAAGGATGGCATGGCCGTCGGCGCCCTACCTCCTCCTACTGAGGTTGGCAGGTTGTCCACATGTCCACCTGCCGGAGTTCGACCATGAGGTCTCCCTGCCAATAACCTTGACGAGTGGGACCTACGTGCAAGATTTGTTTTGGCTCATTGACAAGCAGATCCTGTGTCTCTATGGGTCTGAATTTATGAGGCACCGGAGTTGAGAAAGAAAATTTTGACCCAACACTGGGAGCCAACCCTCAATTCAAAACTTAGGAACCTCTTTTTGGTGCCATACAGGATTTGTTCTAAGACAGGATAACCCACCCGTTTCTTTTGATTAAAAAGATGATTAGCATTGTCCTTGTGCCAGTTTCCGGAGGGACAACGATAAAGCCTAGTGATGTTCAAAAAGGGCCTTAGCCCCCTGTCATTACTAAATGTTCACTTCACCAAACAAACAGCAAAATATTGCTACCGTTTTTTTATATTTTTTTGAGCTTACCGTTTTTTATATATATACTAGCTACATGTCCGTGCGTTGCAACGGGGTTAAAATTTTATAATACAATGCTTACATAGAAGTTCCAATAAGTGCTAATGATGTTATAATACATTCTCATGCGATGAAAACAATTTTGCGTTTGAACACCACTCGCTTTTCAAATGGCCTAATTAGTTCATATTAGACAAATTGAAAGGGAAGAAGTACAACCCAAAAACTCTTTGGCCAAGTAGAGCCAACAAAGAGGAATAATAAAGTCTCGTTCATCTTCATGCGGAAACAACTTTAAATATTGAACACTTGTCTTGGTGCTCGTACTTCAAAAGCCTCTAAAATAGTCTTCAATTTATAGGAATTGTTTTTACTGTGCTCAGAGGGTTAGACAATAATCTTCAATTTATAAGAATTCTTTCTTAAAACCAAGTTGTCTAGCACATTTATAACAAGCAATCCTACAACACAAACAAGGACTCACCGGAGAAAAGAGTAATTCTCTAAAGCAAGAGTATGGAGGGATATATCCGTTGGAAGTGAAAGACATCAAAATCATCAATTGCAAGGAAATAATAATATTTATTGATATGCAGAAAATGGATCATTACATTTCGTGACCACACACATCTATTTAACATTAAGAAAAAGGGCCGATGAACAATGTGTTTCTCTCCATATTGATAGTTGTAACAAAACTTCTATCAACTTCTATGTATGCTATGCATTTTCGTTGGCACAACCGGAAACTAATTTCAGCAATATATAAATCAAGAGAAAACTAAGTAGTATTCACAACACCGCCTATACAACCTCCCTCACTACGTCAACCTCTACTCCATCACCCCACCTCGATACCTCTCCTTATGGATAATCAAACAACAATTGTCACCTGTGTAGGTGCAGTTGTGGTCTTCTTTCCTTTATTTTTTGTTTCTTTCTCATAACCTGAAGTACAATGATTGGAATCAAAGGAGGAAACTAAACATCCTAAAACCTGTTGTATGTAGTGCAATCATTCGAACGAATATACATCGCTTTAAAATCCTCCAACCCTTAGTCACACAAGCAGCTTATGCAGAATAAAACGATGACATTTTTTACTTCCCTACGTAGCAAACCAAACATCTCAATTAAGAAATTTAAAGCCAACATGCTCTGGATTTGCAGTTAAACCACATGCCCAGTAACACCACACTGCGGTGTAGAACATGCTTCAGGAAAGGACTTGGCTTGAACACTAACTGCATATTAACCAGGGCATAAATAAAAACAAAAAAGGACAGACAAATAGCATACCAAGAAAGCATATTAAGCACTTATGAGGCAGGGGAAGTGGCAACGAAAACAACATGAGAACGGGATTTAATAGGGCACAAAAATATTTTAGGGCGAATAGCTACAATACCAATGTCTACGGTCTATATGAGCTAATTAAGTAATAAGGCACACGGATGAACCAAGAATCAAACAGTTCATGGTAGATCATAAGGCAAGTCAGACAAAGAGTAGTAATGGAGCCGTTCACCATTCATTGCGAACTGCAAATTTTTTACATTGTGAGATGTTCTATGTGCTCATAAAAATATTATCAATTTCTGCTGCTTTGCAATAGCACTCTCTGTCAACTTTTTGTCATATGACATGCCCATTCGTGTAAACCCGACTGGAAGCGATAAAATAAACGTGACTGAAATATTCAGTAACTTACCTCTTTTTACTGCTGGTTTACTGCTATGCCACTTTTTTTCAATATGCAGTCTCTTTCCTATCGATGGTCTGCAATACATGAGTGAGTGATGCATAAACATCAGCTTGTAGCTTGAAATATCAAGATTTCCCGGGACTTGCAGTGCCAACAGAAATATGGTCCTCACGACATGATAGTCATTTCCTTTTCTTGAACCCTCAGACAACATAATCATTGCAATTGGACCAACTTAAAGTAGTACATCAGTTCAAGGATAAAATTATCACCATTTAAGTATGAATACCAGATATATTAGTTCTGCTACTAAGGATTAGTCAATCCTAGTTTAATATAAGGCCATTTTAAGTACCACAACATAGAACTAAGAAATATTGTATCAAATTTGAACCCTGTGTCGAGAAATACCGAGTATACTATCTCCACTATTCCCTGCAAGAAGACTTTTATACTCATCACCTTCTTCCATCAAATAAGACACAAAGCAGATTATAGCAGAGAAAGAGAATATATGACCTCAGTAGCAACCCCAAATGTCTCTACCCCATACGAGCTCAGTGTCATAGAGAAATACATATATGAAGCAGATAATACAAAATGATAAGTTGGATGTGGAAAATCAAGATAGACAAAAGGTACTCCTCCACTACTATCAGTAGTTCAAAAATTTTGTCATCATACATAGGCGTGTTTTAATTTTGCAGAACAAAAATGTCTATTGTCTTTATAAATTACAACATGGGTATGTTGCCCACGACAAATCTGTACACTCACATAAAGAAATTGTCAATGAAACAAACATATTTAGAATGAATGTCAAGGAACATGGTATTCAATAATTTGCTTTTCAGAAATAGGAATAAAAGTAATCTATTACCTTCACCTGTAGCTTCTGGCCCCTACCTCACTGCTTTGCTCTGCCCAACATAGCATCGCATCAATTATTAGACAACAAGTTGTAAGAACATGTGAAATTCGAAATTAGTAAATTGCGATGGGGAAAAGAAAAAGGAAAGAGTAAGAACATGTGAAAGAGTAACTTACCTCAAGGTCGGTCAACCATGGCCGTGGCAAGACGTGCGTTTGTCCACATCGTTGTGGGTGGTGGTAGCAGGCAACGCCTCGATCTCTGGCGACCGGATGATGCGTGTGCTGATGAGCTCTAGGTCCTCCTCTTCCTAGCCAGTAATGTTTAGATGATAGTCGCTGGTTTGGACATGGAGGCTATGACAGCGGTTGGTCGGCGCCGGTGAAGTCAAAAACGGAGCCGAGGGAGGCCGCATTGAAGGCGACGGGACCGGCGTCGGTCTTGCACGTCCAACTTGTTGGAGCGGGAGAAGGGCGTGAAGGGGATGTGCGGGATGTGTTGGATGACGGAGGCGGAGGGACACCGTGGCGATCAGGATTGCGGCGGAGGATGAGATCGTAGACCGGGATCGCGACGGGTGGTTGTTTGCAAGGAGGTTACGATTCGGGTTGCAGGGAGGAGGCAGATTCCGCATCGGCCGGGGTGGATAGTGATGCTGGAGACCCTCAGCCGGTTCACTTCGGAATTGCAGGCCATAGTGACCGGGATGGTGGCGGTGGCTGGGATCGTAGGCCGCGGCGGCGGGCGGGATGGCGGAGGGATCGGGTTGCGGGCCGGGGAGGGGTTGCGGGGAGGGAGGTTGCGGGCCAGGGAGGGGTTGCGGGAAGGGTTGATTCGGATCCAGCTAGATATTTTTGTTGCCAGGTGACAGACGAAAGATGGCAGGCAGATGGAAACACTACGAATTTTTTAAGTAGTAGAGATATTAAGTTCTTGAGGCCTTCCAATGAATTTCACGGGAGCAATCTCGCTCAACGAGAACTGGGCTGGTGGGCCATTTTTTATCTTTTGGGCTCATGTTTATTCGTTTAAGGAAACCTTGGCCCAACAGCCATTTCCAAATAATGTTTAAACAAGGAGAGCTCTGCAATTTTTTTCGTGGGCACCAAAAATCTGGTGAAGCAGTAACGATCCAAATTTTACTGCAGCACCGTTCCGTTACAACTCGCAGGTTAGATCCGAGCGAGAATGAAGGAGTGAAGGTCCCAACGAGACTGACATTACTCTCAAATGGAGGACCCCTCCATATTCTGCATCGGAGAATCTTTATGCATGTTCTGCTTCTGCACCGGTAAAAGTTTGGAGCCCGCCATTTTGGTGGCAGTGCTCTGCTTGGTGTGCCGGGTCCAGCACAGGTTCATTCAGTGCCGCCTCCTCGGCATCTCGGCGTGCGCATGCACCGAGCCATCACAGTATGCAACCATTGAGAATCCACCTATGCATGAAGGATTCCGCCTTTTTATTTGTCGTTACATATGTGCAGCCGTTCTTGCGAAAGAGGCAAATCTTGAGCGCCTCAAATTATGCGCGTCCGGTATGCTCCGAGCCAAGATTTTATTCCCCTGTCGCCTTCAGAACCAGTGCTGGATTCCCTTTGCGCATATTTCTCTCAACCATGCGTATTGAACAATGGTTCTAGAACTGCTAACCGAGCTGTCGCTCGGACAGGGGAACTGCAGAAAAAGTACGGGGCTGAGGAATCGTCATTATATTGAAGAACAGATGCACCTCGCGATATAAGTAGTCTTTATGCCTCACGTAAGCTTGGGTGCATCAGCATAGTGTAATGTAACACACAAAAATTCTTCTTTACATTTGGGACCCTTCTTTGCTTGCTTTCCCTCTTACAACTCATGAACAAACTTTTTTGCTTTCTCCTAGCCAATCCTCAGCCGGAGGTGGAAGAAATGACCTAGCGAGCTATACTACTGAACACAGCTCGCCGGCCGCATTTATCTTTACCCTACTTGTTCTTCTTTAGACAAAAGAATCACAGGTTAACAACACCGAACATCTTTACGCAACCAAAAGAAAATTGGTAAGAAAAAAGGGGCGTCGAGCGAACACCAGCAGCCTTGTCCTTTGCGCTCTTCACGTACGTGTGCCTGCTTCCGGGTCGTACCAGCACGGGACCGGAGCCCGGTTTTGGAGCCCCGGACTGGAGGTGGTCAGCTATACCGCCGAGGAGGAAGAACGGAAATCCTACTACTGCTTGCTGGCCTCGGCGGGCCACGGGCTGGAGGCGATGCGCGCGTAGAGGAACTGGTTCCAGGTGTCGGGCAGGCCGGGCAGGCACCAGTGGATGCAGTCGGCGTAGGTCTTGGGGTCCGCCTGCTGCTCGGGCGTGAGCAGCTTCCCTGGCGCAGCGTGTGCACGGAGGTGTGCGCGTCCTTGCGCAGCTCGGACAGCGCGGTGATGTCGACGAAGTGGACGGGCACGCGGCGCAGCGTGGGCAGCACCTCCTGCGCGCCGGCGTAGAGGCGCCAGTCCGTGCCCACGTCCAGCGACGCGCTGCGGTTCGTGATCGGCAGCGTCTCCATGGCGCACTTGATGCCGCCCTGGTTGCCCCACGCCTCGGGCCTGTGCACCACACCAGTCAGTTTAATTCTTACTTAGTACGAGTGAACAGATTCGGTAGCCCTGATACATGTACAATGGCCAATAAAAAGGTTCAATCAGTGCCTACTCGGAGCACGAATGGACTACTGTAGTCCTAAGATTCTGTCGTACTGAGTACTACTGGTGATCGTGTCATCATTACCGCGCCTGAGGCCTTGGCCGCCCTCTTTTTAATCGAGATTCCACGGCGATCGAAACTACTACTACTTTGCAGATGGAACACTGCAAGAATCCTTTTCGCGTAAGAGAGGCAACTGAAAATACCAGCATTGCATTGCCTTTTGTCATCATTAACTTAAGGTGTCTCTGTTCCTGCGTGGGCTCCAAAGTGGAAAGGAATGGCTACTAGGATTTTTGTATGGTCCACATGTTTCTTTCAGTCTCTACACGTACTGCTCCATTCGAAAGAGACTGTTGTTCTTCCCGTCAAATTTTAGGTGTGAGTTGATCATTTGCACCTGATTATACACCTACCGCGACTATCTGACGAACTACATCTAACCTGGAATCAAGTTCAAAATCTACTCTGCAAGGCTTTAATTTGTTACCCTGAAAGTCTTAGACATACAGGCTGCAGCTGGCTTGTGCTACACCGCTGAAGGTTGAATCGTCTTTCTCACCACCTAATCAGAATCAGGTAAAGCAGGCGCCACCGCTGGCTAGGCGTAAGGCCCAATTCATCATCAGTTTTCCCGTCGCAAAGGCACGCGGCACCTAATTGACAGACATGCGTTCTAATTGACAGACTGCGGTTTGGTGTCATTTCCACCTCTCGCGTTGTTTTGATAAACCACAACTCAAGGAACCACCACGTTTTTGTTACGGAACACAAAGTAGTAGAGAGAGAGAGAGAGAGAGAAAAAAAGAAAAAGAATAGCTGCAGCAGGTGTGTCTTACGTGATGTGGTTGGGCGACATTCCCATGAAGAAGACGGTGGTCCTGTTGGGGTCAATGTTCCTATCGACCCACTTGGCCCACGTCTTGAGCACCTCCTTGTACGCGACGGGGCGATCCACCTCCACGTACTCCGTGGCGCCCTGCTCGAACGACCCCTTCCTGCCAGTAACGGAAGAATCCCCATCAGGCATCAGCCATGGAAGGAATCAACAGAACCAGGAGCAGAAGAAGAAAAACACTCACAGGACTTTCATGTCGAGCGTGTTGAGCCACCAGATGTAGGTGTTGAAGACGAGGTAGTCGACGCCGATCCAGTGCTTGGCGTGCTTGGCGATGGCGTGCCACTGGATGACGCGGTCGGGGACGCTGTGCACCTTGGGGTTGTCGGAGTTGGACTCCACCAGGAACGGCGCCCAGTAGAACTCCACGGTGGCGTTGTAGCCGTGCGCGTAGAAGACGTTGCTGTTGCCGCCGTTGACGAACTTGGTCAGCGTCTTCTCGCCCTTGGGGATCACCGACTGCACCAGGCACACCATCGACTCCCACTGGTTCCGGTTCAGCGAGTCGCCCACGAACATCAGACGCTTGTTGCGGAGGCGCTCCAGCAGCACCCGCGCGTCGAACCTGCAAATAGTTTTTTTGTCTCTTCATCAGCCCCCGCAAGATCGGATTTACGGAGCAGCTGCTACAGTCCTGCATGCAAGCGCACTGGTACTACTCCCGTCCTGCTCCATTCTGCCGCGCGAATCTTCCTACTGCATTGATTAATGTATCTTACGCGCTGACCTTTTTCATTTTTTCCCCTGTATCCTTTCAAGTTCCTTTTTGTTCTGAAACGAGTAAATCCATACGACTACTAGTACCGTACATTATTCATTGTCCGTTGACCGTATGCAAGTGACGTGCGCAGAGAGCGTCCGTTTCTTCTCCAGAGAAACAGGGGCAGTTTCTCCTGTAACCGACGGCCGTCTCCGGGCGTCACGCACGAATGCGCGCGCGTGCAGACGACGAAGCTTTATTTCGCCTCGCTTCCCGGCATCCCGGCATCCCGGCACGGGGGAAAGGAAAGACCCGGAAATGCGCTAGCAGTAGTGAGTAGAGGAGAGAAAGGAGGTTACCTTGGCAGGTCGCAGTCCGCGGGCTGCCACCGCCACTTCTGGTACGAGTCGTCGCGGCGGCCGTTGCGCATGCAGGTGACCTGCTCCGTGAGGAACTCGCACTCGGCCTCCTTGTACACGGGCGCGTTCACCTCGTCGTACACCCAGCTGCCGCGGTACAGGTCGCACGTCTCCGGCACGCTCACCACCGTCCGCAGCGCCGCCGTCGCGGCCGCCGCCTTCGCCGACGCCGCCTTCTCCGCGGCCTCCTCGTCCTCCCGCCGCCGCGCCTCCGCCGCGCCCGCGCCCGCCGCCACCGTCGGCATCGTCACGTCGCGGTCCTTCTCCTGCCCCACGTCCACCGCCGCGTTACCGTCGGCGTTGCTCGCCTGGTTTTGGGCGGCGGTGGCGTTGGCGGTGGCGTCCATGACGCGGACGATGACCGCCTCGCCGCGCCGGGCGAGGGTGTCGACGGCGGCGTGCGCGGCGGCCTGGGCCTCCTGCAGGAGGTGCAGGTCGGGGGCCTTGGCGCGGATGGCGGCGGCGCCGAACTGGAAGTCGGTGATGGACTTGATGTCCTCGTTGTAGAGGAACGTGGCGAACACGAACAGCGCGAACACCACCGCCGCCAGCGACAGCGGCGCGCCGTTCTTGCGCGCGGCCACGCCCGCGCCCAGCGCGGCCTGCTTCATGGCCAGCACGGACTTGCGCCGCTGCTGCATCTTCCTGGGAGAGAAGAGAGTGGCCTCTCCGCTCCCGCGCTTTATTTAAACAAGCTCCTCTCGCTCGCTCGCCGCCGCCACCCCTAGTTGCGGTGGGGTGCCTTGCAAGCGCACCAAAGGTTGAGAAATGAAAATGAGAGCTGCTGCTTGGCTTCCTCTTCTTTGTCTGAGATCGCGAGATGGAATGGAACAGGGGTGGGAGAGCTCGCTTAGCTTCCTCGCAGCTCTAGGATTGCGTGCCAAGACTGCGAGTCCGCCCTGTCTTTCTCCAGATATATACGTGGCCGATCACTTCACGAGTTTGGTGCTTTCCTTTGCTTGGCTTTGGTATGTTTGGTTTGGTTCGCCTGCTTTCGTCTTTTATGGTTGCCGGATCTCTTCCCTCCACCAGCAGAGCCCTTCTCTATTTTCTGGCGCCAGGATTTGGCTCCCCTTTCACCTTCTCCTCTCTCCTTGGTTTTGTGGAGAGACTAGAAAGGGAAAGTAGGATCCGACAGGGAGAGGAGCCGGCCCGGGTGGGTCGTCAAATGAGTAACATGCAAGCTTGCGAAGCTTCCGTGGGGGGTTTGGAGGTTAAGCTGTTGTACATGTAGCAACTGCAACGTGCATACATCCATCCATGCATCCCCATCTCGTTTTTGCCCTACGGGTGTTCAGTTGTTGCTTGTTTTTGCTGCAATTTTCCTCCATTTCCGATCCTTTTCTTTTGCGGTACGGGATGCAGAGGCTCGTATGGTCGCGAGTATATGTTTGTTTATGGACGATGGGATGGAGTGGGTGGGCTGCGCCCGTCTCGCCTGCAGCGGATATCGTGTGCTCAATACGCATGATTTGTTCTTGATACATCCGTGTAATAACGATGGAAAGGGCGCGTCATCAGAGAATGATGTGCTGTCTGCATTGTTCAGATTCGTTAATGTGGTCAGGCCATGGCCTGGTTTAGATTCAGCAGTAACATGTCTTTTTCTGAATGCAGTAGTG
This sequence comes from Chloris gayana, assembly GCA_031894775.1. Lineage (NCBI taxonomy): Eukaryota > Viridiplantae > Streptophyta > Magnoliopsida > Poales > Poaceae > Chloris > Chloris gayana. Next base: position 63,370 of record JAUNZO010002024.1, read on the forward strand.
TCGCATGAGATGCTGAACGTGGATTTACATTTTTTTTAATGAAAGAAGAAAACGTAGGGACATATACTCAGCTTTCTTATAACCACTTGAAATGAGCCCAAAAAAAATCTATTATTGAAGAAATGATGTTAGTTGTGATCTATAGATAATTAATCACGGCCATTAATATATATCTGGGACAAAGCGGAGGTACCATAGCTGAATTTCAAAAATGTTGCTTTCTTGGTCAGTTGTCCTGTTTCTGTAGGCCAGCAGACCTTTTCAATTTGAGTCAGTATACTCCGTGGAGTCTTAAATAATCTCTGAATTTCTGAAGCCACTTCGTTTCACTTAGTACGTATATAAGCATTGATATACCTGTCTATTTGGTCCTCATTTTCCACCATAAGACCTCATTAGGTCTAGAACTGCTGTCACATCATTATACGCATTGTGGCATTTCGATGTCATTTTGTTTTGTTTTGCTATTAGAACAGTGAGCTGCAACAAGAAACATTTTGCCAAGATATCGATCCGACAAGGCAATGAAACATCTTGGACCCAACTCTTCTGTTTGGTTGCTGCAGCTCCTGCACATGACCCGCATTTTGTCCGAGTCCCTCCCGGTTCAGGAAGGTGATTCCATACCTCCGCTCCGTGAACTTCAACTGAAATTGTTGTGTCTGGTGTGGCAAACAACGCAGAAACAGAATGACCCGTGGCAAAAATGTTAAGTGTGCTGGACTGCTAGCTGGCTCTGGCTGTATGGAATAACCGTTGCACCGCTGAACCATCTTAGTATTACCACTAGCCCAGTACTATTTATTTTTCCTTACAAAATGACATGTGGTTTTAATGTGATTACAGGGTACATACTACGGAGGTATTTACAGTTTTATTATAGATTGCAGAACCCATCGTGATCCCAGCTTCAGATGCTGCACGGCAACTAACTGAAATTGCAAGTTCTACTTGATGCATTCGAAGAGGGATATAAGTCAAGTGCAACTACCGAGCTGGAAGGTCCAACTTGACGAACAGTTTTATTGTTTCAACAGTCCCCAAAAGCCTGAAATACAATGATTTTTCGGTATACTGCTAGTGATGGGTTGTTTAACTAGAAGTGCAAGGAGTAAGTGACTACGGTTCAACAGAACCACAAAATGCAACCCCAATCATTCAGTTCGCTACATGTAGGGTACTCCCGATTCGGGTGCAATCACACAAGGAAATCAACCTGATAGTGCCGAGAAGATTGAGCTTTTCTGGTACTAACGGATCAATATGTTTCTCTGAAAATGTTGCACTGGCTAGGTTTCTTTTGTACAAATTAGTCGAAAAGTTCACCTGACCCACTGTGAAATACTAAACTAGAGCGTCTCTCGCTAACTTTGCTAGCTAAAGCTTTTTTTACAAACAAAGGTTCTAACTAATAATCTTCCCAATCAAGGTTTAAAAAGTGCACTTTTTTTGGCTATCCACGAGTCAACAGAAACACTTATTTGGAATCGTTCGGTGCGTGCTCCTCCTTGCAGTAGCTAGGTGTACTAAACCCCGGCCCAGCAGTTTTGCTTGAAATCGTTTTGTATTTCGATGAAACCTTTTTTGTGACCCAGGACAATGAACTTTATATTTTTGCGAGAGTCGACATGAACATTTGATCGGCTTCTCCACTTTTTCTGGCGCAAATCAGTAGGAAGAAATCACCAACTTCGGTTTCCTTCCAGCTCCAATGATCAGTGTTACCCCACCAACCAGTCTTCTCAAGCAGCCACAATGTCACATGTCAATGGTAGCTAGTATTTGTCTGATCGATCGGTGAGTCGATTTACAAATATTGATTTGGACGGATGGATGATGTAAAGTTACATGTTGTAAGGGGCACACCTATATATCTCGCTTAGGGTTTTAACAAAGTGGGATGTAAGCAACCTGCCATCCCAGTTTCGTTCCTTCGAACATTGTACCGGCAAAAGATTGATAAAAGGAAAAAAATCGGATGTTGTGAGTGAGGGGGAAGCTTATTAGGAAGGAAGAGAACCGAACCGGATGGCCGGGGAGAGATCGTTTTCTCTTCAAGTGAGAGCAACCACATTTCGAACTAAACATTAGCTCGCGGGTAACTTTCTCTTGCTCTCTAGCTAGCCAGAGAAAAGGGAGAGAGATACGGGCATATGAACGGGGCAGCGATAATATGATACGGGGTACGGTGTCCGGTCCGTGTTTTGCCGTGGGACAGAAGGGTTGGATACGCACGCGCTGCAGCGCCGTGCGTGATGGCGACCGTTTGGGGAACAGCAGTTAAATGTCAGGCCTGCGTCTGATCAGTTTGTACTAGCCGGCTACGGCAACCGACTCCACGATCTAACCGGTCAAACATACAAGAGGCTCTCAGCTTGTAGACTGCAGTTGGTATACTTGTTGTTGGTTGGTACTATTTGGTACACTGATATTGTTGTTTCAAGGACCAATAAGAGCAACGTGTGGTATCGCTGCTTGGCTTGCAAGGCTGCTATACGACGGTACAGTTCCTGCGCCTGCGGAGCTGTATGTTGTCGTTCGATCGAGTTGTCGATACGGCCGGGCAGATATATAGGGTGTGTTCGTTTCCTCCCTCTAAAATTTAGCATTGTCACATCAAAGAGAATCTTATTATTTATGAATATTTCGATCAATTTAATGACAAAACCCTATTGACAGATTGGTGCTAATTTTCGAGATGAATCTAATGAGCTTAATTAATCTACATTTTGCTAAAGTGATGCTACAGTAACCGTCTTCTAATCATGACTTAATTAACCTCATTAGATTCGTCTCGTAAATTAGTCTAGGGGCCTGTAATTTGTTTTATAATTAAACTTTATTTAATACTCTTAAATAATAAGATTCTTTTTGATGTGACAGCTCTAAAATTTAGACTCTAGGAAACGAACACATCCATAGTTGCGGAAATTCCTGCCAAATGTGTGTGTCCGGATCCTGAAAACTTCCAAACGCCCGGCTCGCTTCGTCAAACAATGCTCACCTTGCGCCGGCCGGGTTTCCGTGTTGGCCGTTTGCAGGGGAGGGGCGTCTCGGTCTCCGCTGCAGCGAAACGTTGCTGGCAGAATGGTGTGCTGCAACGGTCCAACTGAATAATGCAGAAGATGGCAGATCGTGATCCCAGAGAAGAGGACACAGGGTTTCCTTTTCTTTCTCGCACGTTTGATTAATTAACACCGATCGACGTGGCGTCGTTGCATGGTACCGGCTCTCCCCAGCAGATCTGGAGCTAGCATCCGTTGATTCAGATAAAATAAGCCACACTGAAACACTCGAAGTGGTTAAGAGATCGGACGCAGAGAGAAATGGTATTTAGCGAACACAAACTGGATGTTCGTGTCTTATTATTATCACTCTGCAGAAGCCGTATCCGAAGCAGCAACTTATTGGAACAACTACGGCCAACATGTTCCTAGTATTCGGTGGACGGAAGCTTTTGGCCCGGACTACCGGTTACGGCGTGGGTCAAACCGCAACCGCCATATCTGCTGCACTTCCGCTGGGAGGGGAGCTTCTTCCACCTAAAGCCCACTAGCTGCTGCAGGTACGCTGCTCGTTGAGCGGAGGGGTCTATGGCGGCAGGTGTTATTGTTCTATCGTCAGTACACAGTAGCACCGCTTTAATTCCCATCTAGGGGCTAAGGTCGTCTCTTGTAGTGTAGTGTAGTAGTTGGTGAGCCGTGCATAATTCTGTTCCCTTTGTAGTACATCACAATATTAGTCCGCGTCCATGCAAGGTCAACTGCCAAATCAACAGTTAAGTAACGAAGCAACGGCGGCCCGGGGTCCATGATCAACTACTCGACACAGACATTTATTTGTTGTGCAAATAACAGTAATAATTAGTATTGTGAGTCGCCGTGATATGATTTGCAATGAGTAAAGTCCTATTTTGCTCCTTAACTATAGGGGTATTGCTAGGTCACCCCATTAACTATAAAACCGGATATCTGGTCCCTCGAACTATTGATCCCGGTGCAATTCCAGTCCCTTGGCGGTTTTAGACAGTGGTTTTGTTGACATAGCATGACGTGGCATAGATGAACCGCCACGTGAGGTGCCACATCATTATTTTTTTTTCTTTTTTTTCTCTTCTTTTTTTCCTCTCTCCTCTCTCTCTTCTCTCACTCCCTAGACCACTCCGTGCCCCGCCCTAGCCGACGGTGGTACGTATGCACGGTCCGCAACGTGGCGTTCTCGGAGCGAAGCAACGGGATGAGTAGGGTGAGGGCGTCGGCGCCCGACCCGGCGAGCCGCCGCACGCACCACACGCCCGGTCAATTCAGCTAATAAGGACGGCGACGAGAGGAGGTCCAGCAGCGTGGTGAGGTCATCCCGCAGCTCCCGTGTGCAGGCGGCGACCTCGTCGAACTGCAGGAGCGTACGTATCCGGGTGCGGGCCCCGCAATCGACGACCCGGGCCTTGAACCGCTACAGGATCAGCAGGAGGATAGCAGAGAGAGAAGAGAGAGGAAGAGAGAGAAGAGAAAAAAGAAAAAAGAAAAAATAATGACGTGGCACCTGACGTGACGGTCCATCTATGCCACGTCATACCACATCAGCAAAACCATCGTCTAAAACCGCCAAAGGACCGGAATTGCACCGGGTCAATAGTTCGAGGGTCCAGATATCCGGCTTTATAGCTGAAGTGTGACCTAGCAATACCCCCATAGTTGAGGGAGCAAAATAGGACTTTACTCATTTGCAATCCGGCTAGGGGCTAGGTCTTCTGCAACTTTGATGTCTACGGACTGGGCCTTACCTGGTGGGCTAGTAGTCCAGGCAAAGGTACGTACCCGCTCATGGAGCCCATTAGATAGCGGATCGCTGTGGACCGCAGCGGGCTAATTTTATTGTAGGCTGTTTGTGGAAATGACGGACCGCACTGTGGAGGCTCAGCATCCGGCCCGTGCAATTTGCAGGTCGTGGTCCCTTTCTTCCTTTCTCTGTCCACGCAGAGTTGGAGAAGCAGCAACTCGCGAACGCGAGCGTTTCAAAGTCAAAAGGTATAAGAGCTCCACGATACTCTTGAGCAATTTGCAGCGAATCGAAGCGCACAAGAATCCACCTACGGATATGCTTGCCTACTAAAGTGCTACTGCCGAGTCACCACCGATATTTACTTCCGGGCAAGTCAACATGGACCACTCCAATCCAATTATATGATCGATTGCGGTAGCTAGGCTAATTAGCCAGCAAAGGCGAAAACTTCACCGCAAAAAAACAAATAATGGAGGGAACCAAAAGCGCGTACGATCGAAGAACTAGATACTTAAGGACTCGTCGAGACTTGGACGACCTTTGAGCGCTTCCAAGCAGTCCTAGTTCGTGGCCACTTGCATAGTTCAAGTGACAGGCTTCCATTCTTACACTTCCCTCTAACAATGCAGACTGACCTTTCGCTGCCGCGAAGTTGGCACTTCGCCGCGTCCGCGGCGAAGGGTAGATTAGTCGTCGGAGCTGTATCGTATATATAGTTTCGTCACACTGCACATCAGTAGCAATGTGTTCTTTTTTTTTGTTTCTTTTTTGATCGGATGACATCGGTAGATTTATTTACTCCCTCCAATTTTTCTTCTCATAACGTGAAGACAAGAAGCTCAGTACAAACTACACGTAATAATTAATTGCACTGTCTTGTCTGAACGGCAATGAAAAAAAAACGGGAGAGAGAATACTTCAAGATGCAGTGTGTGCGGGCTTCTATGGACGCACACTATACTTGCGCGGTCGGCATCGATCAAGTTGCATTATCTCCACGTCAACAACAAAAACAACAACAACAAAAAAAGGATGCGGTACTTCGAGCCGCAATGTGCAGCCTTCTATGAATGCACATGCACGCTCTTTTTCATTGCATGCATGCATCCGTTCTTCGATCAAGCAGTGACCCTTGAGACGCTGGACCGAGCTTATTACGAGCCGTTAATCCATCATAAACAAAATAAACCTCTGCCAGCAACGCAGACACAAACGCTCTACCTGTCACAGTGTCTGCACAATCCTGGAAGAGGCGTGGTATCGATGTCCTTGGCTCTTTCCTCCAAACACATACAAATATACTTCACCGAGATTGGCCCGTACCCGGTACCTTTACTTGCTACACAAACATTTTTTTAGAGTTCGAGGAGGGAGAGAAGCCCATCTTGTATTGCACAATCAGGACAAAGGTTTACAATAAGTCTCAGACACCCTACAAGCTAGCTAGCGTTCAAACTCCCGTTACTTGATCTGCATCCACACCATTCACGTACTGATGGTTTTGTCGCCTCCTCTTTGAATGGCTTCTTCCATCCTGCTCAGATCACTACCCACATCAGGTAGCATCAGGTCTTCTCATCCCTCGTTCAGTTCAGCCTCTCTGGTCGCCTTGCCAGTTCTTCCATTTTCATCAGCCAGCAATTGTACCTTTACTTGCTACAAACATTGCATGCACGCAAGAGAGGATACACATACACGTACCTGAGTCAGTATCTCCCTGCAAGTTGCATTTCTTATGTGCGTCCCATTTGCAGCGCCGCACGGATCTAATACGTCATTAAAGAACCAATCGTTGGACAGAAAACCTGTAACCTCCTCCAGTATATAATGTCAGGCCGCGACGATGCAGCGCCGCACGTATGTCGGTTCTCAGATAATACTTGTTAATCAACTCATTAGCTTAATTTCTACTTATTCTTTTAGCAAGCTGAGCTATTTGTTGACTTGAACTTTTTCTCCTACCAATAATTATCATACCTGAGGAAATAAAGTACACAAACTAAACATGGTGGTGCCAACTAGAAGCCAAGAATCTTGACGTGGTTCGCTCGAATATTTCGTTCCTCTGCTGTTCATTATTAGTTTGCTATATATCAAATGGAAGCAAGTTTTCGCTTGGCTTATGCAAATCATAATTTACTAGCATTACAGTTTTAAAGAACTTCCTTCTCCTTCGTCGTTTCTAGTAAGCTGTCGATGTGGCATTCGCTGTAAAAGCGAAGTGGACAGGCAAATGGGCTCTTGCCCTTTTCCTGAATTGAATGGTTAAAGCCACTATCACTGCACACAAGTAGCCTGGTGGCCCTCATGCAAACGGATCGGAGATATCAAGTTGTTGTAGAGAATATCCAACACACATGCTGAAGGGACTCAAACAATACGTGAAGGCAAAGGTATGTTTGCTTCCAGTTTCAATTGAAAGATTACTTTACTTACTAGAGCAAATGCAGTAGTCTAAAATATTAGCTCGATTGCATTATTGACCAATATAAGGTGCAGCTCTGCTCTGACCAATAGAGAATGCTTATTTTTGTTTCTGGATCTATGTAAAAGACTAATATTAGTCGAATCAATGAAGCATTATTAGCAGGTTTGTTTCTGACCAATGGAGAATCATGATGCATATATTGGTCGATGATACGTATGCTCAATTTGTATAATTCGCATGGCCCTGTTGGTGAAGATTCTCCGGTCGGTGAGCAAACAAGTCGAGCGGATAAATTATACATGCAATGTTCATCCTCGTGATACATGATCATACGTACGTCCCGCAAAGGCGGGCAACCACATCGAGAAAGATCGCATTAGATAAGGCAATCTTTGCAGGTATGATAAGCGCGCCATTTGTGGGCAAACGACTGGTAGAAGATCATCAGATTATTGTCGATAATATCACTTGAAAGGTTCACCGCTATGTAGTAGTAAATAGTTGTTGTCATGTCTGAAGAAACTCCAAGCTTGAATCGTCACTCGTAATTAATATCTTTTCCCTTTTGTTTTATTGATGACTTGCATTTGTATCCCTTTCACTGTCTTCTTTGTTATCTTCTTACTGAAATAGCACCCAGGTGCTCACGACAAAAAAGTCTCTTGTTTTTTGTACACTCACATCTCTTTTGTTAAATATATCTCCAAGTTCGAATGAAATGCCTACACGGCGTTAAGCACTCGCTTAATTAGGTTGATTACTTTGGTTTTGTTGCCCACCACATGAAATCGGTAGGTAGCCCTTATTATAAAGTGTGTTTCTTTATTGTTACAATATCATATTTGCCACCCGGTAGTACAACGTGTGGCACATGTAACTATAGCTACTGTCAGATGAAGTTGTTAAGCCTCAGTATCTTTCGCCACTCCCTTGTGTCGTTAGAGAATATATGCATTGCAATGCAAGTTCTTAGAGAGAAACAAAATAGGCAAGGATGAGAATAATACAGGGTTAGTTTGGTTGGTTTCACATGGGCACAATAATGCAATTATGTTTCTTTTCTCTGGTGAAGGGTAACCAATGGTTGAGAAGTAATGTGAGTAATTTTTATTGGTCAAAGACGATAGAAAAAGTTTCACTTAATTAAGATAAAACCTATAACAATAATACAGGTGTTACATAAGTACATAGTACTATATTTCTTTAAAAAGCAATTTCAGTCTTTCTGAAAACTACTAATTAATACATTTATATTTCTTAAAAATGCAATTTTCAACTATATACGATGTATATGTACAGAAACTTTCTGAAAAACTACTAATTTAAGCATGGATCGGTCACTACTCTCTACTTTCCATAGGAAAGGCTTCTGAATGGATATGTTTCTTTGACCGTACGTGTCGCTTTAGCACCACAAACGCATACAAAGGCCGGTGTCTTTTGCATGCCCAATGGTAGTGCAACGGAATAAAAAAATTTTCTCTAAATTTCCAAAAGAGCACGAATTATTGGTACGGTAGGGGTATGAGTTGGACGGTTCTCTGTGATTGGGCGGGACAGATAGGCTAGGCAACGTTGGTTCGCCGCAGGGCTGGGGTCCACGTCACCGTGCAACGCAGTGGACTGTGGACGGAGTGTGGTTACGTGAAGGAATCAGCTGCCTGTAGTGCAAGAAAATGGAGCAGGAGAGCCGGCTCCGGCGTTGCTACACATTGCTCGGTCTTGGGGTCAACAAGAATATTTCCATTCTGACGCGGGATACGGACAGGTGCAGTGCTAGTTTTTTTTTATATCTTGGATTTGTATATACTCTTGGGCTTGAATTCATCAGGAAGTGGAAACCTCATGAATGGAAACACGCATATATGACGCGTCCTACACACTATATATCCAGCATAGAGCCATGTAGAGTCGGTGTGAGCTTGCAATGGTAACGTACCCGTATATTAAGACAGGGAATCGTACTGTGTACAACTTGATCGTGATTCCTGATTCATAGAATATTCCGGACGGGACGAGGGAGGAGGTGGGTATCTACCTCAATTATTCCCTGCCATGAACATGGACCATCGATTATTGCTTGCTCAGCCTTGGTCTATGGAGCTAGAGTTCGAAAAACTAGGATGGTCTCTTCACAGTGTCGTCATTTCGCCTCATCTACGCCTACTTTTCAGGCAAGAGAAAACAAGCTAACCTGCAGTCAGATGATAGTTTGTGCCATCTACTACCCCTTTAATTGAAATGAAATTAAAGGCCACGTCATTGTGCAGTTGTATCGACGAAGTCTTCATTGATCTGGTCTAGCAAACAAATGGATCGAGAGGAGCTTTATGCGAGAAAACGAAAGATGCTTGAACATATGAACTTTCGTAGACGTTGACACAACAAGTTCATCATCAAGTTGGCAGTTTTTTAGGTTTCTTCAACCGCATTGTTTTATTGGAGCACTAGCTGTGTGTTTTGTCATGTAACTATAACGCCAAACATACGTCTCGAAGAGTTTATTTGGGCGTGCGCACGCATGCCTCCAAATTCATTTTGCAAATATGGCTGAGCATGAAGATAACATTGATGTTGAGGTGAAAATACCTATATAGGTCGTTCGATATCAAGAGACCTTCTTTTCCTTTGGCAAAATGGACACATGCATGATGACTTGATTATTCCAGAAAGAAGTACTGTGCTGCTTTTAATTGCTACAAGCATGTGGATCCAAGCCGTGCGTGACCTAGCTAGCATCAGTTGTTGGCTATAGTGCTGGCGGTACAAATTAAACATCCCTTTCACTGGAAAGAGAGTGCCTTTGGTACAACACATCAGATATGTAAATCTTGCGCGCGCCTTGAAATGAACCATACGCTTTGGCCATTTCGACGTCGATGCTCTCCGCCGTGCATCCGCTAATCTGTGGTGTGCCACCCTACGGCAGCTAGCTAGCACAGTACCCCTCGCCCCGCCCGCTCCGCCGTTGCCATCCTCGTCAGTGTAGTCGAAGGACTTTGTTGGCCCACGGCTTCTCCTTCCTCCTGCCCGAGCACGACGACCGTTCAGCGCGCACGTCGTCTTCACCAATTGGGAATAACACGCAGCTAGCTCTCGATCTCCATCGTCCCTCGCAGCGGCGTGACGCGGCATATTGAGACGTCGCCATCGATGCTGACGGAGTGCACACGACCCTGCTGCGTGTCAACCTCATCCCCACCGGTGCCGCGAAACACGAACACGCCGGCCGGTGCGTGCGTGTATCCCGATCGATCGATCGAGCCGTGTTCTTTGGCTCGTTTCCTGCCCGGAGCTAGCATCGTCGTCCAACGACAAGGTGCGTTAGGCCAAGGAGATGTTCATGTGGTACAAGCTAACAGCGACGGCGCGGATGGCCCTGCCGAAAATAATGCCGAGGACCACGCTATACGCGGGAACTAGACAAGAGGCTCGGCTGTCATCGCCGCGTACGGGGGTCTCTGGATCAGCGCTAACGCATGGATCCAAAGTCCTAGTAAGCTTCGCCAATGAGAATCATGGGAGGTCCTCCACCTCCCCTGCCGGGATGACTTGCCGTGTAGCTCGTAGCCGTTGCTATGATTGGATTTCGCCGGGACAAGGTGTGTCGGTTAAGCTTTACTTGCTTGACGGGGATTCATGGGTTCCATTGGACGGTGTTTAGTAAATATAAATCATCGGTGACTATAATAAGTCTACTCGTGACTTTAGTCACTACACAGTTTCTTTGAATATTATAGCTTGAGTAACTTATTTAATAATCGATTATTGCCCAAAGAGAGCTGATTGCTTAATTAGTGTTTCAAAGTAAGAATTCAAGATAGCGACAATTGTGATCATAAACATATATATAGTGTTATATAACACAAAAACATTCAATAGGTTCCTAAATGTCCCACATCATCACGTAAGTTCCTAAATTTACACCCCTACACATGAAATTCATCTGTGCATCCACATGTTAGTTCCCATGTCATTTTGAAAGTATGTCCCACTTTTCGAAATGCGTCGAAGAGTCGTTGGCGTCATATAGATGCCCATCATATGTAGTACTTCTTCGTGAAAGTGCCATGTTGATTAATGCTTTCATGGAAGAAAATGGGATATCCGTTTTGGAAGGATCATGCTTGAAATGGTTATTATTTGATTTAACTGTAGAAGTAGCTAGCTAGGACAGTTAATAGCCCAAGCATTATTGGATGCGACTAGTAGTATACCAACAATCTAACAAGCCTCATTGAGTTATGAGTACCTCATATCATTGCTGATGTTTTTCTCTCCTCTGTCAATATATTGTCCTGTGTACTTGTACACCCGGCAATATGAAATTGCGCATTATCGATTTTTGCTCAATTTCTCCACTGGTGATCTAAGCTTCCAAGGGATCTCCAGTTTGTATGCACGCCAAATTCCAATTACCGTCGTTGAGATTTTGCCTGGCATAATTTAGTGGCATCGTTGGAGGATTGAAAAAGCAGAAACAAGAAGGCGGATTCGTCGAATCTCTCCCACCATCTGAACTTACGTCTCCGGATATATTAATCAAGCCCAAGATGCTCACAATAATGGCGTGGTTCGCATCATCCCCCGCCCGCGACAAATCCTTCTCGCGGAGGCAAAAAGAGAGTTTTGGTCGATAAACTAACGGCGCAACTGGCAGCAAAGCGCGCCTCCGCCGGCCATTGGTGGATCCGGCGCGGCCCCACCAGCCTGTTCAGCGGGTCGAGCCGTCTCCTGTCCGTCGATCCCGGATCGGGCGGTGGAGATTGGTGGATGACGCGCGCGCGGGCCCACGCTGACTCGTCCGCGCCGCATCCGGAGAGGATAAGCTCCCGCCGCGCACGGAGGCCGCCGAACCCAGGCCCGCCGCGTGGCGCGGGGAGTGGGCAGACGCGAGGCCCCGGAGCCGCGCGCGCCGCTATAAATAGACGGCTCGTCTACCCCTGGTTCCCGTATCCCAGCACACACACACACACACAGAGCACGAGTGCGCTCACTCACCCGTCCTTGTTCCTCCCGTTCGGCTAGCTCTCTTGGCTTCCCACGCCGCTCGTCGTTTCGTGGCGCACCACCATGTGTGGGATCCTCGCCGTGCTGGGTTGCGCCGACTGGTCGCAGGCCAAGAGGGCCCGCATCCTCTCCTGCTCCCGCAGGCAAGCACCATTGCACTGTCCTCGAATTAGCTAACTAGGCCCTGTTTTGGTGTTGATTCCGTCGCGATCGTTAATTAAGCATGTGGGGTTAGTGTCAAAGTAAGTACGTGTGCGAGAAGCTGGTGTCGCACCGAAGCTGTCGAAAGGGCCGAGGGAATCACAGGACTGGTAGTTGGTTACGTCCTTGTTTTTTTGTCTGGTTGCCCGGCGGCCGGGGGTCTCATATACTAGTAGTAGGAATCATAAAGAACGGTACTAGTATATGCGCGGTGGAGGGAGGATAGGGAGGGGCCGATCTGAAAGAATAACACCGGAATCTTTATTGTTAATCTGCACGAAACACCCTAGTTTTCTGACGGGCGTGGTCGTCATCCATGTGGTGCGCGTGCAGGCTGAAGCACCGGGGCCCGGACTGGTCGGGGCTGTACCAGCACGAGGGCAACTTCCTGGCGCAGCAGCGCCTCGCCGTCGTCTCGCCGCTGTCCGGCGACCAGCCGCTCTACAACGAGGACCGCACCGTCGTTGTCGTGGTAAGGCTGGCAGTGAAGTTTAAATTTTCGTCATCGGTGTCGTCGCTGACATTTCTTCTCGATCGCTCTCTGTTGGGACGACGAACCCATTTAATTTGTTGCAGGCTAATGGAGAGATCTACAACCACAAGAAGATCCGGAAGCAGTTCGCGGGCAAGCACGCCTTCACCACCGGCAGCGACTGCGAGGTCATCATCCCGCTGGTAAGAGAGAACACGAAACAGCCGGTGCAATTATTTCTCTCTGAGAGTGAATTCGGAAAACCTTTGTCTGGTCTCTGATCGCCACCTTAATTAATTAAAAGTACGAAGAGTACGGCGAGAACTTCGTGGACATGCTGGACGGCGTGTTCGCCTTCGTGCTCTACGACACCCGCACCAGGACGTACATGGCCGCGCGCGACGCCATCGGCGTCAACCCGCTCTACATCGGCTGGGGCGCCGACGGTAAGTTCCGTTCCCCTCCCCATACGCACGGCATGTGCCGGGGCTTGGCACGGATCAGAACGCCGCGTGAGAGAATACTGATCTCCTTTCTCCTCCCGTCACCGCACACTGCAGGTTCCGTGTGGTTATCGTCCGAGATGAAGGCGCTGAACGAGGACTGCGTCAAGTTCGAGCTGTTCCCGCCGGGCCACCTCTACTCGAGCGCCGCCGCCGGGTTCCGCCGCTGGTACAACCCGCACTGGTTCCTGGAGCAGGTGCCGGACACGCCGTACCAGCCGCGCGTCCTCAGGGAGGCCTTCGAGAAGGTGCGCGTGCTTGCATTGCTGGCAGGGCAGTGGAGAGATGGCGACAGGGCCGTTTCGGTACTGACAGTGACCTTTGCTCTGTTCTCCCCAGGCGGTCATCAAGAGGCTCATGACCGACGTGCCGTTCGGGGTGCTCCTCTCCGGCGGGCTCGACTCGTCCCTCGTCGCATCCGTGACCAAACGCCACCTCGTCGAGACAGAGGCCGCCGAGAAGTTCGGCACGGAGCTCCACTCCTTTGTCGTCGGCCTCGAGGTCGAGCTCCACCACTAATCTTTTCTTTTCTTTTCCTTTTTGTGTTTCGTGTTCTGCTCCTTATCCTGAAATCATGGAACGCTAACGTTTCGAGTCCGTGCCGGCACGTTCCAGGGCTCCCCGGACCTGATTGCGGCCAGAGAGGTGGCTGACTACCTCGGAACCATCCACCACGAGTTCCATTTCACCGTCCAGGTAAACTAATCACATGTGACCGACTTGGTATTCAAGCAAACAGTAATAACTGGAAAAATTCACAAAAAAAATGTAAATTAAGAGAACCCACGCAAAAATGTGAACGAATGTGGCCGGCCATCAGGACTCAGCGGGGTACTGACGAACCTTTTCCCCCTACTGCTACTGCTATAGGACGGTATCGACGCGATCGAGGAGGTGATCTACCACGACGAGACCTACGACGTCACCACGATCCGCGCCAGCACGCCCATGTTCCTCATGGCGCGCAAGATCAAGTCGCTCGGCGTCAAGATGGTCCTCTCCGGGGAGGGCTCCGACGAGCTCCTCGGCGGCTACCTCTACTTCCACTTCGCTCCCAACAAGGAGGAGTTCCACAAGGAAACTTGCCGCAAGGTAACACGGAACGTTCACGGAAGATCGAGTTGGGTTGGGCCTGAATTTAAATTAAACCTCAACTGATTCTGACACACACACACACACACAAAAACCCACACATACAACAGGTTAAGGCCCTGCATCAGTACGACTGCTTGCGCGCCAACAAGGCGACCTCGGCGTGGGGCCTGGAGGTCCGCGTGCCGTTCCTCGACAAGGAATTCATCGACGTCGCCATGAGCATGGACCCCGAGTGGAAACTGGTATGGGCTTATTACAGTACAGTACATCTCAACCTCGCCATCAAATCAAATCACACGAGGTGGCTGACGTCGTTTATCTTGGTGGCGTGCAGTACGACCCGAAACAGGGGCGCATGGAGAAGTGGGTTATGAGGAAGGCGTTCGACGATGAGGAGCAGCCATACCTGCCAAAGGTTCTTCTTCTTCTGCCGATTATCATGTCATGATTTCACTCTCTCTCTGCTCTGAAGTCTGAACTAAACGAAGGCTCCTGTTCTGTTTCCGACAACAGCACATCCTGTACAGGCAGAAGGAGCAGTTCAGCGACGGTGTGGGGTACAGCTGGATCGACGGCCTCAAGGCCTTCACCGACCAGCAGGTCACGGACGAGATGATGGAGAACGCTGCCCAGGCGTTCCCGCACAACACCCCCGTCAACAAGGAGGCCTACTACTACCGGATGATTTTCGAGAGGCTCTTCCCTCAGGTGATTAATTTGACATGACGCTGATGGAAATCGACATACTGCAGGGGACGACAGAGCTTACTTAATTTGGAACGGCGGCGCGTACTGACGTCGCGGATTCTGTGCTGATGCAGGACTCGGCGAGGGAGACGGTGCCGTGGGGCCCGAGCATCGCGTGCAGCACGCCGGCGGCCATCGAGTGGGTCGCGCAGTGGAAGGCGTCCAACGACCCCTCCGGAAGGCTCATCTCCTCCCACAACGACTCCACCTCCAGCCCCACCGCCAACGGCAACGGCAACGCCAATGGCAACGGCGTCGCGGTGGCGAACGGCCACGGCGCCGCCGAGGAGAACGGGCATGGCGCCGCGGCGGCGAACGGGAAGGTCAACGGCGCCGCCGAGGTCGCCGTCGCGGTGTAAACTACTACCTACCACTACTACCCAAAGGATAAGAAAGACTAGTAGGTGTGCGTGGCGTGTCAACCCACCACCTCCCGTGATATCGGCATGGCGCGGTGGCACGTGCTGCTACTTGATTGTTGTGTGTTGTATGTGCTGTCACTGGCGTACGTGTTCGTGTAAGTGTGTGCGAGCGAGCGAGACTGCGAGAGCAGCAGCAATTCAGGCATGTGTGCCGGAGTGATCGATGACTTGTTGGACTCTTTATCATCTTTCAATTGAGCTTATATATGGATCAAAACTAAATATACATATCCCCATCGTCACTTTCCAATCGAGTCCGGTTGCACCCGTAACTAAAGAAATTTAAGCCTTCTTCAATTACTTATTAACTTATCACCTTCTAGGAAGGCAAAATGCCTCATTGTTTCACTTGTGTGTTGGAAACCGGTTTGGTGATGCAGAGTATCAAATGAGATGAAAACAAATGGAATTGCATCATCTTGTTGAAGTTAGTCTTATTGTTGATCAAACCGCCTAGTGCAAGGGCACTCCGAATCAGAGAGGGGTCGAATGGTTAGTTTGGATCTATTTTCCATTAAAATAAAAGAAAATCCGGTTAGATAAGAATGGTTCTTAACACATGAAAGTGTTAAGAACTTTGCTTACAACTTCCTATCTCATTCAATTTGGAATAAATGCACCAGATAAACTCATGGATCCAAATTGGCTCGAGCCGAACACCACCAAATAACCAATCCACCATCACTACCCGTATCTATGACATGCTCAGGTGATAGGGGCGACGTGTTCCCATGGAAGAAAATTTGGGCTATTCTTGCACCAAACAAAGTGAAGCATTTCTCTTGGTAGTTGGCTCATAACAACTTACCCTTGAAAAGGAAAAGAGAAAGAAATGGATATTGATACAAGGTGTCCAATGTGCGGTCGCCTTGATGAGGATGTGTCGGGATAAATATTGGCGATGGCACGTGGTATGGATCAGCTCTGGTAAGCACAAATTAATCATGGGCTACGATACTATGTCAAAGAGGCTCATGCCTCACGCTAAAGCAATTAGACCGGCCAGTACCAACACTCGAGGATGGTGCAAGGCGTGACCCATCCCGCTCGATCCCACGAGAGGGGTCGAAGGAATCGCGCTCCGCTCGACCCCAGCCGAAGGGTCGAAGATACCATGCCTCGCTCGACCCAGGCAGGAGAGGTCGACCACACCCTATCTCACCTTGAACCCTAAAAGAAGTCAAAAAGGTGCTCCCGGAACACAGAAACAACGTCCGACCTTCTTTTATTACTCCGGCCGCCCGAGCACCCACGGTGGTGCCGCCAAAGCGGAGCCCGTTCCACTCGGGCGCCCTGTCGGAAGGCACGACGACGGGATGGGGCTCAACCGTGATTCGACGGGTGGAGTTAAGGAAAAGGGATCCCGTATCTGTCACATTAATAAGCACGGGCACGGATCCGAGCCAAAAGCATCGGCCAACCACTACGCGACAAAACCGCCGAATGGGACGGAGCTCGACCCTCCCGCTTTCCCTCACTGGACCCATGGCTTTCGGGGTCGAGCGAGGCGAAAAATCCGCTGACATCGTTGTACCTCTGCGAAGTTTACGGGAACATGCGTGAGGATAGAAGAGTAATTCTTGTCGAAAAGCCTTCAGCTATTGAGGTTTTTAGACATATTTAGTAATGGGAGGAGGAGATGCAGCTGAAAGTGGTGGTATTGCTATTGATAATGTGGTCGACCCGTAACTCAACAACAACAGCTACCACAGGCAAGGCAATGAAACACTACACCGATCACCTCCTGCATTTTAGGAAGGCGAGTCGAATTGCAACGAATGTGTCATTCCCAAGCAATAATTATTTGAAACTGAATACATATGGCTCATACAAAGAAAGAGAAGGTACACGAGGCTGAGTTTTTATCATTAAGGAACAAGAAGGCTCTTGAATTGCTTCGGGTGCAGGCCAACTTGCCCATTGCAGTAACGCCATGCAAGCAGAAGCATTTGCTGTTTTGCAGGGGCTCACTTATGCTCGTAATCTGGGGATAACAAAAGTGAAGCTAGGGACCGATGCTATCAATGTCAAAACTACACTCACATCCCAAACCTATGATCTTGCACCTGAGTGAGGGCCTGTTCGTTTCCCCTATCTAATTTTTAGAGGGTCAAATCAAAGAGATTTTTATTATTTTGGAGTACTAAATAAAGTCTAATCTCGAAACTAATTGCAGACTCCCTATCTAATTCACGAGACGAATCCAACGAGGGTAATTATAGTGTTATTAGAAGATGTTTACTGTAGCATCACCGTAACAAAACATAGATTAATTAGGATCATTAGATTCGTCTCGCAAATTAGAGGGGGTCGCGACATAGGTTTTGTTATTAAATTAATAAAAAGTACTACTAAATAGTAAGATTCTCTTTGATGTGACAATGATCTAAATTTTAGAGGTGGAAACGAACGGAGCCTCAGTTATTTTCCAAGATCTGAAGGTTTTGATTTTTTTTTCTGTCGATGTAAAGGTTATGCAATGCAGTAGGTGACCTGCTAGCTAGGTTCAGTGGAGATTTAGAGCCAGGTGCCGCGTTGTTTTGGCCGAATGGTCATCTAGTTTTTATAAACACACTTGTTGCTGTTGATGTTTAGTCAGTATCTGATTTATGGAAAATGTTTCCATCTAAAAGAAAACACTCTTTAGACTATCTCTAACGAGTGCTCTATTTGACATCCACGCGGAAAAATAGATAGTGAAAAACCAAAATCAGTCTGTAACAAGCTATTGAAATAGTGATACGTATTTACGGAAGACGCCTCCCCTCGATTTTATGAAGAGGGATACAAATTTTAGGATACCGAAAGCGTCTCACTCGCGCTGCTACATCCGCCCCCTCTCCGTAGATCCGCATCACCCCCAGTCGCGCGCTCGCGGCACCTGACGCGCGCCTTCGAGATCGCCCCCAACCCTGGTGGCGCGCGAGGGCCGTCGAGGTCGCCCGCAACGCGCCGCGGGCCGTCCAGGTTGTCCATCGAGCTAATGTATTGGTTCGTCGTAGATTCATAGTTAGCTTTCCAAGCGGCATGATAGGCTTCCAGAGAGTGTATGCTCCGATGGTGATGACAGGGGCCGTTTCACCATGAACCGAGATGATGATTTGCTTGGGTTGTTTTGGGATATTAACCCTATTTCTTTATTTCCGTGTTTTGTAAGATGTAATGTATACTAGTATAACTCAGTTGTGTATTGATCATGTGTAGGAATTTAGCAGTAATAACATGTCAGTGTTTTGTATATTCTTCTATTTTTATACTATTTTGCAAAATCATTTGAATTGTGTTGTTGATATTCACTACTCGAAGGGTAGAATGAAGTAGAAGGGGGAGAGATCTGCCATTTTTATGAGGATGCGGGCCATCATTGCAGCTTGAATGTCCCAATACAATCTAGGGGTATAATGATCCGTTCACATGCCTCAGAGAGGAAAGAAATGATTTGTGTTGCTTGATCTGCGTTTGATCTGTTGTTCTGATTTAAAGTAGAACCAAATGTTGCCTTGACCGCATGACCTTTTGTGAAGCTGTGTAATTGACATTTTGACAGTTAAAAGCAAGGTGGCAATGGCTACATCAGCATACCCTCCACCTCCTCCATATTACCGACTGTACAAGGATTACCAGCAGGACCCGTCGCCTGCACCAGAGCCTCCACCACCAGTTGATGGGCCATACCAATTATTCGGTGCTACCTACGCAGTATGTTGCTTATCATACTCTTCTTTACAGTGTGTTGTTGCTTGTATTGAAGTGACTTTGTGTTGCCTCTCTGGTTCTAGACAGATGTAGTACTGCCAAGCTTGGAGGATCAAGGTGTTCGTCAGCTGTATGTAAAGAGTCCTAATAAGTCCTAATATCGGTGCGTGCAGTTCTTGAATTTATGAATTTTTCTCTTTACATATGCATATCTGACTCAAATGTCGGTGATTTGTTAAATGTTAGCTGCAATTGAAAAGTGTCCTCGAAATTAGCGGCAATATCAAGTGCTCATATCTAGTAATGACATGAGCTTTCTTTTTAGCTTAACTACCAGGTGTGCGCACTTGTCACGGTCAAAATTTTGCATTATTAGATCAGTTTAGAGGACACTTGTCACCAGATATTTTGAAGGTTCTTATGCGAAAATGAAATTACTCCTGTTCCTTGGAACCCTGAAGAACCTATTTGTTTTAACAAGCCGTTTTGCTTTGGGAACTGATTGAATCTCAGACTTTAAGAAGGAACTAAGGATTCTCAACAGAGAGCTTCAACTCCATATTTTGGAACTGGCAGATATTTTAGTGGAGAGACCATCTCAGTATGCTCGCAGGGTAGAAGATATTTCACTCATTTTCAAAAACTTACATCATCTTCTTAATTCACTTCGACCTCATCAGGTGTGTGCCTCTTTCTGTTCAATGCAGTGAATTTCTCTGTAAATATGAAATATGCTTATTAGTTGAAGTATCTTTTAGGCAAGAGCCACATTGATTCATATGCTTGAGAACGAAATACAGCGTCGCAAGCAAGCAATTGAGGATATAAAACAGTGAGTGACTAGTCTATCTTGAGCTCAGGTGTAGAAGTTTTGAATTTTAATCTAGCATGCTTCCTAGAAATTGCACGGATAGACGGCTGAACTTTTCTTTTCTTTTCTTTTCTCAGTTCGTCTTTACAAAGAAAACATGCATTAATGTTATTGTTAGCCTGACAGTATTTGCTGATCTCTTAGAGCATCTCCAACAGAGGCCCAAAACCTCTCCCTAAATCAAATGATAGGGGAATTAGTCTAAAAACTTATCTCCAACAGTCCCCCAAAACCAGCCCTACATTTAGTTCCCCCTAAAATCTGCTCACCTGTAACTAGAAACAGGGGAAATCGGGGGCCCCAATTCTTCTATTTGCAAGAGAATTAATGTTGTTGTGGCCCCAAATGCTGATGTGGGCCAATCAAAAGTATTCTTGACCATTTTTAAGGGTGACCGTTGGAGGAGGGAAGAAAAATTACACATAACAATTTTTGGGGTGCTAACAAAAATATATTTTAGGGATCAATTTTTCGGGGAGTTTTTGGAGATGCTCTAATGTTCCTTGCTCCACTATACATTGAAGCTGTCATAAATGTACCGGTATATTCTTTGTCAGCTGTGTTACCTGGGAAAGCGATTATATTCGCACCTGACTTTTTTTGTTTATTGCAAAATGCTTAATAAGCTCAATAAACATAATGTATAATGTTTTATTCCTAGATTGTTAGTATTTTGTTTTCCTTGTTCTCATGGTTTTGCAACTCTAGCATAGTAAAAAGATGTATACTAGAATTACTAGGACCGCATAACTACAGTTTGCTCTTCCGTTCAAAAAGTTAGACGCTGTCTAACTGATAATCTCGATAGAATTATAAGATTGCTTGATTTTCTACAAAATTGACTTGCTATGTGAACTGTCATTATACCGTATTCTATATGTTTGCTTGCAAGGTGACTCAGTCTCTTGCTTTTAATTGGATGGTGTCGCAGCCCTAGTAATGACAGCATTCTATATTTCCTTCAGGAGGAGAGAGGAGGCACAAAAGCTGCTCGCAGAATCATTGCTGGTCTTGAATGGAAGCCAGACTAGTTAGGTTTCAACAGCTCGAAGACTGGTTATCCTAGTTCATTAACACCGATCTGCTTGGCTCGTGTTCAGTGAGTTTGAGAGGTCCGTTTGCGTCTAGAGATGGTGCTAAGATATTTCTGGCTTGTGGTATCTGTTGCATTGTGTATTTCTAGCTTTGGTTACAAATGTGCTGCAGACTGATGACGGAAGCTAACATACTCCATTATAGTCTAGTAGCTACTTAACATTCAGCCGAGGGTTTATGTTTCCAATTTCTGTCTGTTTAATCCATGTACCTTGTGTCGTGTCCCAGGCGCGTCTTCTTCCTCTTCTTCCATGATTTCGGGTGCCACCTCACGGGGGAAGCGTTTCCCGAAAAATCATCTGCCAATGCTACCCATCATGAATATACATATGTCCCCATCATGACTTTTCACTCCGCGGTGTTCCTCAACACCATGTATTGTATTCCTGTTGTTGATGCAAGCTAGTAGTAACAACATAAGTAGCTACAAGAAGAGGTGCGCGTAGAGGATGTGGTTCCACGTGTCGGGCACTCCGGGCACGCACCAGTGGATGCAGTCCGCGTGCTTCTCCGGATCCGCCCGCTGCGCGTCGGTGAGCAGCTCGCCGCCGGCCTCGGTGTAGACGGAGACGTGCGCGTCGACGCGGTGCTCCGTGAGCTGCGTGATGTTGAGCAGCGCCACGGGCACGCGCCGCATCCGGGCCAGCACGTCGGCCATCACCTCCATCATCCGGCGGTCGGAGCCGCTGCCCCAGTAGCCCTTCCGCGTCACGGGCCGCGTCTCGTTGTAGCACCGCACGCCGCCGGGCCGGCCCCAGTCCTCGCTCCGCATGTGCGTCGTGGAGATGGACATGAAGAACACCTTGGTCGCGTTGGGGTCGATGTTGGTGTCCACCCAGTTGGCCCACGTCTTGAGGCCCAACCGGAACGCCACCCACGCGTCCAGCTCCTCGTACCCGTCGTCGTCGAAAGCACCCCACACCGTCTTGATCCTGCTCCCGGTCATCCACCAGACGTAGCTGTCGAAGACGAGGATGTCGGCGCCCTGCCACCGCCGGGCGTGCAACTCGATGGCGTCGACGTGCAAGACCCGGCCGTCCGCGCCCAGCCGGATGTTGCGGTCCGAGTTGGACTCCACCAGGAACGGCGCCCAGTAGAACTCGATCGTTGCGTTGTACTCCACAGCCCTGTACACGTTTAGGGTGCTGCTGCGCTCCATGGAACGGGCCGTGTAGGGCACCACGGAGTTGACCAGGCACACGAAGGAGAGCCACTGCCCCAGCAGCAATGAGTCGCCCACGAACAGCAGTCGCTTCCCACGCAGCTTCTCCAACACACGCTCCGGGTCAAACCTGCAACAAAGAATTTTGATTTTTCGACCAATAGTTAGTAAGACAAAAAAAAAATAGCCCAGTTGTAGAATTGTAATATTAGGTATGAAGAACATCTGATATCTTATTCAATTCATTTGCTTTGTCTTATTTTATAATACATTATTATGGTCAACATTATTCGGAAACTAGAACTGATCATTTTTTCATTATATATTTATGTGGTTCTGTAATAAAATTACTTGTTTAAAAAGTGCAACGGGAGCAAATGCCCCCTCCCCAAACATATTGCACATTTTCACTTCTAAGGTACGAGTAGGATATAATATTACTTATATTTCTTTTATTACTATACGGACAATATTTTCAACTAGCATGTAAAAGTGGTATGAAGTACCTTCACTAACGACAAGAAAAAAGTAGCTCTGTTGTAAAATTCTAATATTAGATACAAAAGTCATTCGTTACCAAATTCAATTATTTGCTTTGTCTCCTTTTATAGTACATTACTATGGTCAACATTACTCGGGAACTAAGGCTGATCACTTTTCATTATATATTTATATGGTTTTGTAATAAAATTACTTATTTAAAAAGTGCAGTGGGAGCAAATGCCACCTCCCCAAACATATTGCACATTTGCGCTTCTAAGATACAATTACGATATAACATTACTTATATTTCTTTTTTATTACTATACAGAAAATATTTTCAACTAGCATGTAAAAGTTAAATGTGGTCAAGATCAAGAAGTTCCAAATCATCAATATCAAATGCCTTGTCGAGCAGTCGTAACTCCACAATCGCGATGATCGCTTCCGAAAACATTATTTTCCTCCGATCCTATCCCGGTGAAGGAGACGCGGGAGGTTCTAGAGGCTTGCTCTCGCAACATCCCTGAAGATGTGTGTGTTGTGTGTATTTTCCATGAACCGGGAGTCCGTGCCTCCTTTTTTATATACACTACTAGGAGATGAAACTTAAGTACCTTAGGTAAGACATTCAACCAAACTAATTAACTCTAAGAGATGAACCGAGCAACCATTAATTAATGAAAAAAATTAGTAATGCTAAGAAGAAGAGGAGAGAGAGAGAGAGAGAGAGGCAGGTACGTTCACAACGTGCATTGTTCTCTTTCTCTTGTCTTTTTGAGTTTCACAATATACGATATCATATATTCTGGTTCATTTTTTCAAATAATAATCCGTGCAACATTTATCTCACATAGTTAAAATGGGTCTTTGGGAATTTCCAACAGACGGAAATTGAATACAAGAGCGTGGTAGCTGACCTTGGAAGACTGCAGTCGTCGAGGTGCCAGTCCCAGTACATGTAGTCACTATCCGGCCTGCCGTTCCTCTGGCAAGAGTCCTGCCTGTCGATGTACGGGCACGTCTCGTCCGTGTACAGCAGCTTCTTGGACCTGTCGTAAGCCCAGTACCCATCCGTCACGCTGCACCGGCTCGGGTGGAAGGCCTTCTTCGCCGGCGGTGGTGTCGCCTCCTCAGCGATAACCAGCTGCGTCATCGTTGACGCCCTCGTCCTGGTTTGCAGAGATGTCCGCTTCTTCGCCCTCTCCTTCTCCTTCTTCGCCATGATTTCTAAAGAGAACGATCAAACACTTACAATGTTTTAGATTACAGAGAAGAAGGCGCTAGTTACTAGATATATTTTCACCAGATGTCTGGAAGTGCATTTACCTGTGATAGAGCGGAAGTCTTCGGTGAAGATCATGCCTGCCAAAGCCAGCCCGCCGATTATCGCCACCACCACCGACAGCGGGGCGCGCCCCTTGACCCGCTTCATCGCAAGAATCTGAACCATGTGCAGTGCAGGAAGCAACTAACCGTTGCACCGGTCTAGTATTTCGGATGCAGCTGTTTTTAGTAACGCCTGGGGTTGGAGTTGCAGAGAGGGAGAGTGACATTTATACTGACTGTGGCATGGGTCACGGCAGATGCACCTACGAAACTTTGGTTTTAACTGTTTGCATTGTTCTGCTAATTTGAGTAGGAGTGAAGCGAAAGCAACATTTGGGGTGTTGAGCGGAGACAACCAACCTGAGAATCTTATTTCACTGCGTTTTGTCAAAAGTGCATGTAGGTAAGGCTCCATGGGGAAGGGCGATGCACTGAAACTAGATCCTGTTCAACAAATTGTGTGCTCCACTCCACACCATTTGGCCTTCGGGGTGTCTGACTTTTGCAGTCGCAGAATCATTTCGGACGGCTAGCTGTGAAAGCTGCAGCTGATCAGCTATCTTCTAGTCACGAATAATGCACTCCTGCACTGCTACGAATATCGTTTGGTTATACTAGTAAGTACTTCAGAGAATCATACTCACGAATTGCAGCATGCTACCTGTAGATACGACAACTGAGAGTTGCAGCATGCATGAGCAGGAAACAGAAAAGAATGCATATGGTTTTGACATGATGTTTGACCCGTTTGTTGGTGAGATTTTGGTGTGCTGTTTGTTTCGTTGCTTTACTGAGAGGCCCCATTTCACATTCCGTTGTCGATCTATGATGAAGCACTATACGACTATAATATGACAGATGGTGCATTGCGTTGGTAAGTTTATCTTTCACGGGACTCGTGGCACTTTCTGGACAACAAGAAACATTAGAAACTTATTGCCTTATTGGGTTATAGATGCGCGCCTGACATATAGTCATTTGTATGAAGATTGGTACTGTCGTTTTTTTTTCTCTTTTCTTTTTGTTTCAAAAAACAAGAGATGAAGTGGTGCATATCGGACTTAGAACAGATTGGTCTGACTTGTGAGAGGTGAATGAGTGCAGGTATATACTCGAGGGGACCCGTGTTGGCCAATTGCTGGAGAGATTCTTGAAATGATGTCAGTCACGCAAGATTTGATCAAGAGGTAAGTTGAGAGAATCATGGGAACCTAGGACTAGGATTGCACATGATTCTACTTCCATAGCACGTAATGGATGATCACATCATCACAAACAAGGAATTAGAACTGCCGCCACCTAATTAAAGGATCAGTTAAGAAAATAAACTCGGTTTCAAGAACAGATAGGCCCCGCGTCGCTCCCAGGCGGGCAACTCGGGTGGCGACCCAACCCTAGCGCCGCCGGGCCTCCACCGCCCTCTCCTCCCCCGCCTGCCGCCGCCTGAGCGGGCCGCGGGCCGCTGCTGCGTGGCCGCGAGGAAGGCGGCGGCGGGTCCTCTTCCAGCCTCCACCGCAGCCCCCCCCCCACCAACCCCCACCCCAACACCTCCGCGCAGCTAGCGACGACGCGACGACGAGGGACCTCGATTTGGCCGGATCTAGTGTCCGAGAGACCGGATCCGGGGAGAGGAGGCCGCTGTCGGTGGATGGATTCCAACATATGGGGGTTAGTCAAACCGCCCCTTGAGGTCCGGATTAGGGAAGAAACGCGTTGCAATCTCCAAATAAATGGCGAATAAAAAGGCAAATAAACACGCGGGGATTTTTTACCCGGGTTCGGGCCGCCCGGAGGCTAATAGCCCTACATCCCGCTTTGTGTGTACTATTGGAGTAGCATAATACGAGGGTGGAGCTTAGGAGAGGCTCCAATGGGGGCTCTCCCTAGAGAAAGAAGAAGAGCATGGCTCCCCTCCCCCCCCGGCCGCCCCGGGACCTCCTCTTTTATATGTCAAGAGGGAATCCCCACATTGGACGGTACAAGGAAAATAAATGCGTGTGGTTGGAAGTTGGGAGTTGCCTTGGGCCTCCCCCTTTCCCTTCTCCCGTAAGCCACCATGGGAAGGGAGAGAAAAGATTCCCTTGCATGCATGCAAGGATTTTGTCTTCTAGCTTTTGGCTTTGGCATCTTGCGGAGCTTCGCGGCGTGCGTTTGTGTAGTAGGCGGTGTGGGGACCCCCGATCCCGATACACCGACGGCCGCGCCCGACGACGACGCTCTCGAAGGTGCGGCGCCGGCCCATGGTGGCCGCGGCGACGCCCGACGGGATGCGCGGCTGCGAGCGACCCCGTGCCCTCCGGATCCGGCGCCGGCGGCGGCGTGGCGCAAGCGGCGGCGCTTGGCGCGCCGCAGCGCGACGACGGTAGGTGGCCCGGCACCGCCTCACGGAAGCCACGGATTGAAGGGACGCGAGCGGCGGCGTGCCATGGGGCTCCGCTCCGGCCGGGTCCGGTTCCTCTGCGCCCGGATCCAAGGCTAGGAGCCCGTGCCCGCCGGTGGCGGTTTCCGTGCGAGCTCGAAGCAGCGGGAAGTCGCCGGCGCGTCGTGAGGCGAACTCCAAGCGGTGTGGCTTGACAGATGAGGCCGCCCGAGCGGCGTTCGTCCATTCCGACTTTGGCAGGTCCGGGCGACAGTGCGCCGGCCGTGCGCGTTCACGGCAACGGCGGTGGCAGCACACGCGGCGGCAGCAAAGACGGTGGCGGCGTCGGCGAGGGCGGCTAATGAGCGAGTTCAACGCTTGGTGGGACAAGGCGGCGCAGACGGCCTGTTGTGGCTGGCGCGCATGTGTGGCAGCTCGCGACGGCGGCGCGCTGCGAGGTATGGGACAGGGCGCGCGCGTTCGTGTCTCGGCGAGCATCGGTGGGGAGGTGGGCGCGGTGTGACGGCGAGCGATGCGCCTTCCGGCTTTCGGCAAGGAGCTGATCTCGGGGACGGTGAACCTACTAGCTCCGGGAGAAATCTTGCATGATGGTCATCATGCCGGCGACGACGATGCCCTAGGGTTCGTTCACCTTGTTGAAGGCGTCGTCGAGGGGGTTCTTCGTCTCCGACATCTTACGGGCGAAAGCCCGGATCCGGCTGGCCGGATCGGGTGGCGATGACGCACAAACGTCATGACCTTCGTGAAGGCGCCGACCTGGAATAGCTCCTTGCCAAGCTGTACGCGTCGTGTGGTTGTTTGTTTGTGTGTGTGTCATTTGTGTGTGTTGTCGTGTTTGTGGGTTTGTTCGGACCGTTACGAGTTCTTATCCCGTCTTCTCCTTAATACAATGAAGCGCAGCTCTCCTGCGTTTTCGAGAAAAAAAATTAAAGGATCAG
>JAUNZO010002025.1:0-116560 GCA_031894775.1 Chloris gayana
ATGGATCGGTGGCATTACGCCCCTCACGAGTCCTAAACGCGAGCCCATTCCTGTCATCTGGGTGCCGATTACACAAGTGTGATATATGCTCCTGACTCCGGAGGAATTAATACTAGGTGTGTGTGTGAGTGTTTATATGCCGGGTTTTATTTCAGTTGTATGCTGTGCGTCTCGTGCTGCCAATGCCAGCCTCGCATAGCAGAAGCAGCTTCGGTATGGTACGGAGCATGTTTGGATGAATGAATGATGCGGAAGCCGAGCCCGCCAATGGTAGCTGCATCACGTTACTCTCGTCACGAGTCGCGGCAGGGGTGCTCGTATAGAGTGCTGCGACTGCATTGGATGATTGAAAAGGAACTGATACAAGTCCAATGCTTGTCTCGTTGCTTCGATAGCTCTGTTGTGATTGTGAATCGCGTGGCGCGTCGTACGCAAGTCGCTGGCCCAGAACATTTCACATGACCAACGATAAAAGCGTCTCGACCCCGCAGACAGAGGCAGCAGCGAGTGAGTCGGCCAAATCCAAGCAGAGCAAAGGCTTGGTGGGTGCGTCGCTTGACGCGTCTCACGGACAATAAGTTGCCGTTCGATCTCCGCTAAACCAGGAGGACAAAACGCGGGCCTTGGTCTCCCTCCGGTGGTGGTGGTTGCGTCGCGTTACGTTTCTCACGCGCGCGCGGGCGGCGACTGGATCATGGATCCAGCACCAGCAGTAGCCGCAACGAGCCACCACTCGGGCGTCGGGACAAGACAACCAAGGCCGAGCAACCGGAACAACGCGGCCACATTAACCGCGTCACGAGTCCACATAACACCAATGTGCGAGAAAGCGCTGCCGGCTGGGGCCATTGGCGACAATGATTTCCACGCGTTGGCGTTCCCCGTCCCCTCGTGCAGAGCGCCGGGCTGCACGCCTCCCTCCGCAGTCTGCGACTCTGCGTCCGCATCAAAAGGCCGCGCGCGGGCGGGCGGAAAACTACCCGTCACTGATCATTCCTTGGATCCTTTCGTCCCCGTCAAAAACAGACCGGCTCTTTGCTCTGACCCGTTGCCGAGGCAACAAATCACAATTCACAAAGCAAGATCCTGCCTGTCTCGTTACCGGAGTCGTAGCACCGGATTAGTTTACTGGTAAGTGAAGAAGCGCCAGCTGCTGCGTTGCGTCTTTTGTCCGTTACGACGGGCGTTGGGGAATTGTACCCGGGCCCGGCTGCAGCCAGGATAAAGCTCCCTCCGCGGCGGGGGCAGAGGCTTTTCCGGGTTGGAGGTTTGTGTTTCGGCCTTTGCTGTGCTGCGCTTTTGCGCACCAGACACGTGACACGTCGTCTCCGTCGACGCATCATCGCGCCCAATCGCGGAACCGCAGCCAGACCGGGGCTTTGCCAATCGTCCAGACACGCCGGTGCATACGACGAACTGGAGGTGCCTGCTGGCGTCCTGGCATGCCGGCCGCCTCATCGGAAGGAATTTAGGATAATCATTGCCTAACCCAAACAAATCATTACTGCCACCAGAGGTTCTAGTAGACAAGTCATGGCCACAAAAAAAATGACAGAGAAGGTTCTACTACTAATCCTGGCAAAAAATTTCATGGCAGCGATTCTCGGAGGAGAGTTTGCAAAAATGGAAACCGAAAATAAAGTGATATGATAAGTGATAACGACAAGGACGTACCCGACGACTGCAGCTTCAAAGCGACACTGCGAATTTTGCCAAGTCCTTGAATCGGAAGGAATTTAGAATAATCATTGCCAAACCCAAACAAATCATTACCGCTAGCAGAGAAGTCCTGAAAAAAAATCAGGTGGGAATTTTGCGGGTGCATTGCAATTCTCCGAGGAGAGTTTGCAAAAGATGGGAACTCAAAATAAAGTGCTCTGATAGTCTGATAACGACAAGGACACGGCTGCAGCTTGAAAGCGACACTCCCCAGCTGTGTGAATCTGGCTGCTTGGCGCTACTCGGAGGCCCACCCGTGCGCAAGGAAGAAACGGTCAAGGGCTTGTGCCTTTCTCGCTTGCTCTGTCAGAGGAATCCGAAGGCCTCGAAATAAATCCCTCAAGAAAGCGGGAGGTTAGTGCTAACACCAGGTTCAGTTCCGCGTCAGACTCGTTGAATGCATTCAAGCTCAAGCCAATCCGGGACCTGCCGCATCGCAACATGAACATACTACTGCACCGATCTACTAGTATTTGGTCAAATCGACTCCTGAGTCCTGACCAGATGAATCAACCACAAGTAGAATCGCGTTTGGAGTACTTGCAAGTTTCAGATAGTCAATGCTTCCAGCTTTTGTTTTTTTTAAGAATGTCTTTCCGTTTCAGTGCCACGGATGACCAGTTCGATTAGTAGGTCTATTAACTCTGGTTAAGCATGAACACATGGACCTCGATCACCTGTCAGAAACCGAAAGAGGAGTACTCGTAGCAAAATTCAGGTTTTTTATTCAATTCAGTTGGGGGACTCTGGTCTCTGTCATGAGAAACATGCAGCCATGTCAATCTCACAGGCCCACAGCACAGAGACCATTGCAGGCTCGTACTATAAGGCTGAGGCCCCCAGAACCATTGCATGTACGTAAAGCCGTTGCCTCATGGCTGCAGCTGCAGTGCAGCCTGCCCTGCCCACCGCGCGGCCTTCCTTCTCAGCAGACTTGACCCATTCATTTCCTTGAGCAGCTCGCTCCCAGTCCCAGACGCTGTCTTCCCTACACGAAAAAAGAGCTGCAGGCTCCAATAAATTGCCAATGCAGGCTTTCCACCAGCTCCTCCGGGTGAATTTATTGAATCAGTCGACCTAATCACTTTCATTCGCTAATGTACTGACAAATATAGGCAATTCACATTCCTATTGGCAAGATGCTGCTTGCCTGTTCTTGAAGATCACAGAGACGGTGATGTTGATGTAAAATACGGATATATAGGAAATGGGACTTGGCAGTGATCCAATTAGCATGCTCCTCGTTGTCAAGGATTGTTTTCTGAGTTTTGCTGCTTCATTTCGGATGGATTAAGTTCCCAACAATCCAGCTGTAATGCTTAAAGCTAATCAGGTGGCAGTGTTGACGGGTCCAAAAGGGACAACGAGCTAAGAACAACAACCGAAACATTTGTTGGGCATGGTTGATCATTTGTTGTATCCACGACTCTTCATAAACAATGAGGCATGGATAAGCAACAGACAGCAATCAACAATCCACTCACGAGTGAGACTGATAAACCACTTTGTTTTCAGAGTGAAGGAAAAGCAACTGAATCGGCAACAACATTTCTCACAGCAACAGAATTTTTATGTCGCCGAAGAACAAAACTGAATTTGTCACCCATTCTCATATCCACAACCATCTCCCCGCGATGAGGCATGGACAAGTAACATAGACAACAATTAACAATGCACTCACGAGTGTGACACATGAATCACTTTGTTTTCATAGTGAAGAAAAAAATAACTGAATCAACAGCAATAGAATTTTTATATCGCCGAAGAACAAAAGAACAAAACTGAATATTTTGTTGGTTAATTTATCTCTCCCATTCTCATATCCACAACAATCTCCCCGCAAATGCCTTCAAATAGGGAAAAAGAAAAGGAATAAACATAGAGGAAGGTGAGGAAGGGGGTTGCAAAATTTTCAGAGGAAGAAAGGCTTTCTCCTCTTCTCTTTTCTCTCTGAGTTCAAGAAGCCGGTACTACCTTATTACTGCCACTCTTCTCTACATGCTGTAGTGCTCCACTGAATCGTTCCGCACCGTAACTTCTTCTCGCGATGAGCTCCGAGGTTATAAGATTATCACTGCATAAAGAAGTGCTATGCGATCCTGCCAATGGATACATCTACGGTATCTGCTCTAATCAGACTGTGACATGTTTAGTCTTCTCCTCTTGGAAGCCCGAGCAGAGCCCTCAGTGTTGTTCTTTGAGTGTGACGATCCAAGCGTTGCATCATCGCTCTTGAAGAAACATGCAGCATCCAGCACGCCCATCGGGCTACGTGGGACTGGAGGGCCTCTCTTAACCAAAGCCTGCCCTTGCATCAGCTCGTAGCATCTCACAACCATTTCCTGAAATGGACGGTGCAAGGTCAACCATTTGATAAATAAACAGAGTTGGTAGCAATCAGTCCTCTGCACAGAGCACACCAAGGGTCTCACCTTATTCACAGGGATTTCAAATGCTGCAAACACACTCTCCATGTCAAGAAGCTGATTCTCAGAAACCATTGCAATCGCCGCTGCAGCAGCAATCTCAGAAGGCTTGAATGATAAGAATGCAGGTCCTGTAAATTGCACGAGGATTTCAGTTAGTACAATCGCATTCAGATCATCAAGCGACGAGGTCAATATGAATCAAACCTTTCAGAGTGCCAACTATGATCTTTGCACACCGTGAGGCCAATGCAAAACTCAGTGGCTTTCCTTCACTCAACTTGTCCAGGAAGTAGCTGATGAAGGTAAACGGGGTCACAGCCAGCAATCTCCAGTTCAGGGTCCTCATCACAAGAATCTCCATCCTCCCAATTTTACTTCCTTGAAAGAACCACGCATGGCAGACCTGTCATACATCGGCTACATTTCAAAAAATTCATCGAGTTTCACTGAAAAAAATCATTATGGGTATTGCAATGCCATAACACCTCAGCCGCCTGAAGGTCCTCGAGACGAGGGACAACGGTTTCCTCCAACTTGGCTGCAAGGGATAGGCAAGCAACTGATAGTAACTGTTTCGTCCAAGGCTTGTCATGCTACAACGACAAGAACAAACAAAGTGGGAATACGATCAGTATCAGTATGGTGAGATAACTGGACACAGTAAACAAGTAACCAATGCACATGTTATGATTCTTACCGGGAGATCATACGAGGAGAGGAACCTATCCAGGTAATTCACAGCAAGGTAAAGACTGAGTGGTCCAAAGTCGAGGTAAGAATGCGCCTGCATGCAATGCAACCCACACGACAGAAGACAAGATCAGCACTTCGTCAGTTTCTAATCAAAACTATTATTTTGTCCAGTAAAAAACGGCAAGGGGTGTGGCAGGCTCATTGCCGTCTCGTGGTCGCCAAATCGGCAAGAGGCCACACGACGCGAAACACGCAGACAAAATTGGGGTCACATAAAGTCAAAGAGATAATGCAACAGAGTTCCTAAAATCAATCGAACAGGGCGAAACAAAAGGAACGAAACCTAATAAATCCTAGAGATTTTTTGTTTCCTTTATTATCATCTCACCTTGCAAATCCAATCCATGGCGTATTTCCTCCAGGCGGACTCCAATCCTCCCTGCTCCAGCTTCTCCGCGTACCCGGCCCGAGGCAGATGGTCCGTCTCCTTCTCGATCAGCTCCCTCACGACCTCATCAGAGTCCACCGGGAACATGCCGCCGGCGGCATCGAAGAAGTCGAGGGCACTCCCCACCTCCACCGACTCGTCGCAGTCGCTCAGGCCGAGGACGCTGTTCCGGTCCTCACCGCAGAGCAGGGTGGACGCAGCGCCGACGCAGAGGATGCCCATCTCAAGATCGCGAGGAACGGCGGCCTCCTTTCTGCTGCACCTCCACCTACTCAAGCAGCACTAGTGCAGGAAGAGGTCTCCTCGGCTCCCAAAGGTTGCCACTCTTTTCCTCGGCCGTGGCAAGATAGATAAAGAAGAGAGGGCCTCCCTCCCTCTCGGCGTGTGTCTTGGAAAATGGCAAAGGGAAAAAGGAAGATGAGGAGAGAGAGGGGTAGGGAGCGTTTGGGTGTTTTATAGCGCTGGCCGCTGTGTGCTGTTTTAAGGGCCGAATGAAATGATTAGGCAATAATCTGCACAGTGGGTTTAGTGGCAGGTTTTAGGCGTGGCCTGGGGGCTATTTGCTTCGTCCACCCTCAATTCTTCCACATATGGACACTCGGTGCATGTAAACCGTCCTAGCGGTTACAAGTTAGCCCGATCCGGAGTAATTCTGACGACCGTTGTTACGTTCAACGAGAATTTTGCGGAGTCGTTACGAATAGAAATGAATGTATGATATAATATAAAAGTATATATTTATTTAAATGTATAAGTTTGGTTATAATGAGCAGTGTAAAATGAGGTTTCACGAGCAAATGTGCCAAATTTTGGTACATTCCGATCATTACCTAACATAGGCTTATATAAATGTAAAAAGAAAGGTAGATGGTAATTGTTATATGAAATGAGATTTTGTGGAGGGAGTGCAAATAAAAATTGATCTGTGGGTAAATTACCAAATACAATCGTCTTTACATGTATAACCTACTAATTCATTTTGTTGTTGGATGTTTTTACATATTGATGGCCGCTTCAACCATCAACAGCGTCCTCCTTGTAGAAAAAGTTGATTCACGGATGGAGACAAAGGGCCCGTTCGTTTCCAGGCATCTAATTTTTAGAGGGTCACATCAAAGAGAATTTTGTTATTTTGGAGTACTTAAATAAAGTCTAATCTCAAAACTAATTGTAGACTTCCTATCTAATTCGCGAGACTGAATCCAACGAGTGTAATTAAGGTGTGATTAGAAGATGTTTACTCGTAGCATCACCTGTAGCAAACATAGATTAATTATGACCATTAGATTCGCTCTCGCAAATTAGAGGGGGGTCGTGACATAGGTTTTGTCATTAAATTAATAAAAGTAGTACTTAAATAAGTAAGATTCTCTTCGATGTGACCCGTCTAATTTTAGAGGCCTGGAAACGAACGGGCCCAAAATGAAAAGGCAACTTTCTTTGCCGGTGCATACGTGAGTCAATTTGACTGCGTATGACCACGCCCCGCTCCTCTTGTCCATGTGCAAAACCAACTGGACATCACCAAAGGAAGCAATTCGTTCCGAAATTTATTTACGTCTTGTTCGAGATAGTAGTAGAATCCAATGTTGTGAACGGCATGGATGGAGAACCGAGATAGTATGGCGTGGTTCGATGGTATGGGAAAAACTTTGTTTACGAAACCAGCTTCGGCTGGTTTGGGAAATCATACTCCAATACAGCGATCAATGCAAGCCTCGCCCCCTAGATTGTGTTCCGTTTCTAGCAGAAGAAACATTGAAGGTAAATAAATATACTGCTCTTAATGGTCCTGCGGGAGAAAGACTAGATGGATGTTGGCTTGGCAGAACTCTTAATATCTCAGCAAGTAATAAAGCTGAAGACGGTAGGAGCCAAGTGTGTAGTAGGATTCTACAATAAAGGTCCTCCTAGAGAAGTGCAAAGGGGGATCGATGCCACCACGGCACGGCACGGCAAAATTAAAGTATCCACCACGGCGCAACGGCACGAAGCTACCCTCTGTATCTCTAGGCGTTTGATGAGGCTTTCTCGCATGCGTGCCAAAGGCCAGCCAGAGCACACTTGTGCCTGTGCCTTTCTTCCTGCAGGACCAGTACTGTCGATCCCGTGGTGCAAGATACGCACGGTGTGTGTCATCAGTCACTAGTTTTTTTTTTGAGACAATGTCATCAGTCACTAGTACACTGCCATCGTGGACGCAGACCAAAACTTGAGCGATCTTTGGAGTAAAACGGCCCATGAAGCTTGGGAAAACCTGGCCCGGCTCTGTTAGAAGGACGATGTTCGTCGTAGAGAAGCTGGCTGCCATCCTCAACACCTGCGACGCCGTCCTGACCCTCGCCGCAAACTGAACCATGCTGCTCTCCTCACTGGCAAGATCATGCTCGCCAATGCCACCGGTCCCAGCCCCGCGGCGTTCAACATGTGGCTCCGGCCGCGTGTGCGCTGTCATGGCCACCGTCCTTATTTGGGGCGGCACCATGCCAGATCCGGGTGCCATGCCACCTTCCGCTCTTTTTGTGTCTTCCTTGCCGAAGCCTCAGATGGATGGAGCTAACGTGGTGGTGCGCGGGAGTTCCGACAAGCCTTTCGAGCGTGTATCTGTGTTGCAAACCGCATATGCCTGGATGAGCAATGCTGCTGTCAATAGGTACTCGCTCCTGCTAGTATATGCTTCAGTTTCACCCTACCAACAAGCGACAGACAGGAAACAGGCACGCTACATGGAAAACAGTTTTTAAGACAACTAGACGGGAAATCAGTTGAAATTCAACAAGATTTTTCCATGCATCACCACACACACCAATCAACCAACTTATAGGACGATTGATTTAAATCTCCGCGGTTCACTAGTTCAGCAGATTAACATAAGGATAGAGTCAAAATGCCCCGGAACTGTTGTCCAGCTTACATGATTTTGCACTCGAGAAATGTAACTAATCGCATTAGCCTTAACTAACAATATTCCCCTCTATTGATCTGTAGATCATAGGTATTGCTCGGATGCCCAACAGACGGGCATCAGTTCCCTTCATACTTGGGGTCTGCCATCACAAAGTGGTAGGCGATAACCAGGACAAATATGAAGATGCCCAGGAAGTTGGCAAAGAAGCCCAAGTCTTGATCGTCAAACATCTGCAATTCAGATTGCAAACGAATATTGGTTAATACCTGAAATTATATCCAAAGAATTTTGGATATACCTATTAAACAGAAGGTATATGGCATGCAAGCGATAATACACGCAGTCAAACAGAGGTCTCAAACTGACTACATGCATGATCTCAACAGGGAGAGCATGAGACACTACAACTACTGAATGCAGACAACAAATATGGGTGTGTTCGTTTCCTGGGTCTAAACTTTAGAGCTGTCACATCAAAAAGAATCTTACTATTTAGGAGTATTAAATAAAGTTTAATTATAAAATAAATTACAGGTCCATAGACTAATTTACGAGACGAATCTAATGACGTTAATTAAGTCATGATTAGAAGACGGTTACTGTAGCATCACTTTTACAAAACCTAAATTAATTAAGCTCATTAGATTCATCTCGAAAATCAGCACCAATCTGTCAATAGGGTTTTGTCATTAAATTAATCGAAATATTCATAAATAATAAGATTCTCTTTGATGTGACAGTGCTAAATTTTAGAGCGCAGGAAACGAACAGGGCTATTATTAAAATACAGAAAGTACAAGCGAACAGTTGCTTAACCATATATTCTGTGACCCTGACAACTTCAACTAGACACTACTACGAACTTCGGATGTTATCAAGTTGGTATCACATTGACAAGAACTAACCTCATCCAATGACCAAAGTAGGAAGTCTAAACAAGTAAACAAGGCATCCTTAATTGCAGTTCAATTAGGGATGGCCAATTGGCCAGTATGCAGAATACAGCTTGGTTATCCATGTAAACATATGGTACGAGTGACCTCTGCCTTCTGTGGCTCAACAACGGAGAAAACAAGGAAAACAGCTACATGAACTAATTCTAGTGGTGTTCCATGATTTAGAAACGAAAATGAATCTATATATTGCAAATAAAACATAAACTATAGATACTCAAGACGATACTAATCAACCTCCTAGCAGGCATGCTGTAGTTCAGGATCCTTAATTCTAAAACATCCAAA
Source organism: Chloris gayana (assembly GCA_031894775.1). Lineage (NCBI taxonomy): Eukaryota > Viridiplantae > Streptophyta > Magnoliopsida > Poales > Poaceae > Chloris > Chloris gayana. The sequence continues at coordinate 9,439 of JAUNZO010002025.1, forward strand.
GGAAATCTAAAATAATTACCACAGGAGGTCAGCAGCTAAAATACAAGATGCATTATTCTATAACTACATCCTGCACAACTCAAATGCATCTTATGAGTTGTATGCTGTAACACATGAATGACACTCAGTGAAATCGAGCATAAAAATGAACTTCCAAAACCCCATGACCTTGAATTAGGTTCTAACTTCAGCTATGATATCTATCAATTCAACCTACGTCTATCATTTATATGTATTGCAGCATTTCTCTAAAAATTATTTCACCTAATAAAGTGGATTCAGCAGGAACTTAAACAGCTCACTTGGTTCGTAGACTTGGCAGTGGACAATTCAACATTCAGCACTAAAAATTATACCAAACCAAACGAATATTAGGAGAAGTAATCGAAATCATGCCCCGCCGGTTGCTCTTATACTATAGAGGAAACATAATTCCTGGATTTGGATCGCACAAGATCCCGTCAGATGTACAAGTGGCATGGTCACGAGATCTAAACAAGGCAGCACCCTATCCCTCAGGATCACACATGTGCACTCACCGATCCACAAAACTACGGAGTAAATCTATCGATTGAAGAACGCCAAATCAAGAAAGAAACGGGGCAAGGGTTCTACACCACTACTTGTTCGCATGGATGGTGCGGACAGATCTCGGTCGTAAACACTCAGGAGAACAGTGACGGAAGAAAGAGGCACCTTGAACGCCGGCGCAGATCTCGTCGGAGCCTCGCTGCGTCGAAGCCGCCGCTCCTACCCCTCCGTGGCAGACCGTGGTGAACTCGTGAAGTCGTGATGGTGTCGGGAGACCAGAGGAAGAAGACTCGGGAGTCGGAACTATCTTGTGAGGAAGAAGGGCCGCGGTATAAACCAGGCTTACGACCCATGGGCCTCTTGAGGCCCATCAGCGAGGGCTTGTCGGGCCTGATGGATGGGCCCACGGGTCACCATTGAGCGCGCGTCTTGCGTGCATGGTCCGACATCCGACGCCACCGACTGACCGGGTCCATTCGCCGGTCGTACGAGACCTACCGAGTCAGTCTACCACGCCCACCGCACCTAAGCCAACTGTCGCAGGCTCCGGCTCGCCACCGCCCTCTCTGCGCCGGGCACGCCTCGATCCAGATCCAGTGATCACGCGCCTCCCCTTCCTTCTTCCGTGGGCGTCTTCGTCGTCATCGGCGATCACTCCATTTCCGCTTGGGGTTGGTTCCTTCTCGCGTTGGTAAGGACGCCACGCCCTCGCTTGCTCATACGGATCTCTATATTTTCGTTCTGCAAAATCGTCGGCGCTCCTTTCTGGAATGGATTATCCAATCGGTAGGGATTGTGAGCTGCGCGGTGGATTGCTTGTTAGTCTAGATTTTTTTCCCCCAATTACTCTGTGGCGGGGTTCAGCTGAACCCCCGCCCCTGGTTGCTTTCGATGAAGCCAATGCCAGGAAATGGGTTTATTGGAGGATCTTTGCTTATGATGAAATTATTGGAGGGGAACATGTTGACAATTCTGCGATGACATGGCCTTTAGCAAGCCCCCACTGCACCTTTACTCTGCAGATCGTTTGATGAAAGATATATGTGAAACCTTTTTCAGGTCTTGGGTAACTGATTGGGGAAGGGGGAACCTCAGAGCGATGTTCTCCTTGTTCTATGGCCTGTGGAACCATGTATTCAGTAAGCCGGAGTTCCATGTGCTTATCCTTGGAGTTCATAAGGCGGGGAAGACGGTAATTCTTTTGAAGCTTGCATATGCATTTTTTTCTCCCCAATTGCATGTTTGTGCGTTTCAGGGAGGTGGAGTCCATTTTGTATTTACCATACTTGCTGCTAAAATGATTCATGCAGACCTTCCTAGAAAAGTTGAAGTCAATCTATTTGAAGGTAGAGGGGCTTCCACATGATCGTATTGTTCCAACAGTTGGGCTTAACATCGGCCGTATTGAAGATACAAATGTAAAGCTTGTTTTCTGGGATCTGGGAGGGCAGGTATGGTTTCTTCTGATGAGTAAAGGTTATAGATCATATGTTTGATTGATAGTTTCTTCATTGACCATTGTAAACCTAAGAATAGTTTCATTTCTGTATCATTATCAAAATGATAACTAATTAAGATAGCATCATGTATATGCATTTTACTTTCACTACAGTGCCTGGCAATATTAGTTCCTGCCATTTGCAAACCAAAAGTAGCTGAATGAGGAAATCATTGCACATACAAAGAAAATTAGCTACATAATTCTTGGTCTATTTCTGTCTCTGTAGCCGGATACCAAAATTACTATACAAAACGTCCCTATTTACTTCTAAATGCCTTATTGAAACCTATTATTAAGATAGTACGCTTTGATAGTGATGAAATTTGACAAGGCTATTATGTAGTTTCTGCTTTACCCAAGGAAGTGCAAGAAATGATGTTCATATGTGTTAATATGATCTTTGCTCTCTAAAAAGAACTTTACTTCATGTCTCAGTTTCATTAACATGTGTCACATACTCGGATGCTGTTCCAATTCTAATACTAACACCAACATTTGACAGCCTGGCTTGCGAACAATATGGGAGAAATATTATGAAGAAGCTCATGCTATAATATATGTCATCGACTCTGCTGCTGCATCGTCATTTGAAGATGCCAAATCTGCTCTTGGTTAGTTGTTTCTATTTGTTTAATCGTAAACAACTACTAAACATTTTCCTTACTACTTTTCTTCTAGTACAAGCATGAAACTAAGGTTACCAGTAGTAGAATCATTACTGTATTATATAACGAATAACTTTCTTTTCTTCCAGAGAAAGTTCTTCGTCATGAGGATCTGCAAGGAGCTCCACTACTCGTATTTGCGAACAAGCAGGTTGAGGTTCCTTTCTGTTACTCCATTTTAAATTCCTTCAAAAACTCTATGCCTTACTCATAGTTAAGACTTAAGAACCTCATTTTCTTACTTAAATTAGCACTTATGTGGGAAAACAGCTGTCAGCTATCGTACACATGATGCACAATAGATATTTTATAATAGGTTTCATTTCTATCATGAGGAGACAGTCTTAGTGGAACTATGTTGAATTTTTACACATGCTTGACATGGGGGGTGGAGAAACTTCTTTTTATTACACATTTTCATTACACTGTTGGAGTTGGAAAGTTGCAATACCTCAAACTGAAGAGAGATCAAATGTCAGTTGTTGCTAAAACCGTGACCTCTGAATTGTTATCATGAATTGACCACATTGGTCCTAGCCTCCCAGCTTATTTCGAGACATAGAATTATTCTGATAGATTATCCAATTGTCATGTTACTGTATTTGGATTTTGGAGGCTTATATGAATCTCAATCTGTCAATAGGACTTACCGGCAGCTGTCACAGAGGAAGAATTGGCTAGGCATCTGCATCTTAAAGAGTTAGACGAGAGGCCATACAAGTTTGTTGCTGGTTCTTCCTATAAGGGGTGAGCAAAACATCTGTGTTCCTAATTGCGTAAATATTCTTTCATATATTGTTGTCTTGCACATTGCTGATGGTCCATTAGTTTCTTTGATCTCTAAAGAATTTTTTGACTCATCTTCAAATAAGTTGGGCAGCAAATCCATTTTCTAAAGATATCACTGAGATTGCCACTTGAAGGCTGCACTCGTGGCATGCATATTCCTTTCTTTAATGAAGTATTCATTCTTTTATGGCAGGGCGGGAATCAAACTTGGTGTAGACTGGTTGGTAGAACAAATGGTAAGGAGCAAACGCACTGAGGCACTAAGGGCACGTACAGAAGCAACTGGAAAGATTTAGCTGTTAACCCAGTCATATCGCATACGATTATCCAGACTTCCAGAGTGCAAGGCATTTGAGGAGGATGGCTCCTATTAATGCCGTGAATGTACATGCCTGCCACTTCTCATGGTTAGCCTATTCTTTCAATCGTCCTCCAGAGAAATTCCTTGGTCTGGCTCTTGCAATGTTAGGCTTGTAGAAAGTCCATTGTAGCGATGGCAGAGGCGACTGTTCCTTCACTGAATTGACATGTAGGGCACATAAAAGTGTGCCTAACGATCAAAGTTCGTAGGGGTTCTTGTTCATATGATTGCTATTTTTTTATTAATACTGAAAGAGACTGTGGAGCATAGAAGTTTTGTACACTTGTCATGTTCATTTAAAGAGATGTGCTGTACTTAAATTAGGAGATTTGTGCCCTTATATTAAAATCTTGTAACTTTGTTCTAATTTTGAATGGATGCTTTGTACTGTATGTTATTTCCGCAGTTTGATGTTTTTTTTAGTCTCAAAGATACACAAGTAGTTTGGGCGACAACGTGGCATACAAATAATTGTGTTATCCATCCCAAATAATGGAGCTATAATAACGAAAAAAGAAAAGAAAGATTGCTGAAGTTCCATGAAAGAATTTCATTCATTTCGCAGCATTTAAGCATGAGTACATCCCTGTGAGGTTCTACTACAGGACAACACCAACAGAGTGATATTTTGAATTCCTATAGATTTTACAATACATGCCATTCTGTCCAAGAACTGCAAGGAACTAAAAAAATGGACCCAACATCACCTTAAATACAAAAGTGTACAAACGCTGGTTCATAGACGAGCTACATAGGAGTTAGCCTGTGTTACATATCGCACCCATCTATACGGGTTGTATGTCTTGGACTTCTTTGCAATCTGAAGATATCTGACCTGCAGGAGGAAAGATCATAGAGTTAATTATTGTGGATTCTGAAGTCCTCCATAAGGGGTTCTACATGTCAATGTATTTGAGCACTTCAAACCTTACAGAAAGACATGATAAATTCAAGCTTAAAATGAATAATTTCCTCAAGATAATGGGGGAAAATGCACCCAAAATATGACAAAATCATGAAATGGATAATAGTGACTAGGGAGACTCAATTTATAGAGGTGTAACACAGGAACAAGTGCCTTTGGTACATCCCACAGAGATACTATATTCTAACAGCTACTTTTACCTGCAACTTTGAAGCATTGTACATTGGTATAGTGAAATTCATGTTTACTGGACCAGCTTCTTTTGTGAGATTTCCTGCATTCAGAGAAATTCATTTTGTATAAAAAGGAATACACTGAATCTTTGGGCATACACAAGTTAAATTTGGAATAAAATATCTACCATGTGACTCTTGGGAAAATGTCAGCTTTGCACGAAGGGTATGCTCGGAGCCACCAACAATCTGTCAATAATTTCAGCTGTTTAGCAAACTATCTCAAAGTGGCTAATAAAGAAAGAGGTTTTACACAACAAATGCTATTGCCTTCTTTAGATTCCACTCAAGTCTCCTAGATCCTTCTTTAAAATCTGTTGTTTGCCCAACCGCCCCAGCTTCCAACTCAAAACTTGCCCTACAACATAACCCACAATCAGAAACTTTAGCACAAAAGAGGAAGTATTTAACATGCCACTTTCTAAACTTCATAACAATAACATAAAGCTGCAACTGACCTCATTGTGTAAGACGGCACTGGCATCTGTACTGTGATTGTGTTAGCAGTGACGTTTGCTGAGAAGTCTGCTCGTATTTTTAGCAGAACTTCAGCCTGTGTAGTAGATAAAGGAAAAAAGAACCCAGATTCATGAGAAATGGATAATATTTTGATAATGCTGAGAAGAGCAAACATTCCATACCCTAGATGGCCCGGCTTCTTCAATTAGTGCAGTAACGCGGAATGGTGGCTTAAATTCTTGAGTAATCCTGTAGTTCATCACAGGAAATTCTCCATCCGGCGGTATCTATAAAATGTCAAACATTAGACTTCTTAGTTCAGTTAAAAAAGTGTCAACAAGAAATGAAAGCCTTATTCAAGTACGTACTAAAGTCAGAGTTCTGTCAATGTCGAAACTATCCAGATGCACTGACTCATGGAAGTTACAATCATCAAGAACAACTGTTCCTCCTCCAGATGAACTTCTGTAATCTGTAATTCGAAGTTTCAATTATTGTTTGTGATTAGAATTTTCTAATTTCCATAACAAGTAAACAAATAGAATGATCAGCCTGCCATATACCCAATGTGTTGTGAAATACAGTTTCAATAAACAAATTCTCACGAAAAAGAAAAAAGTTTAAATAATGAAAGGAGTTATGTGCAGTTAGTATTAGGTTATCAACTAATCATAACTCAGTGTCCAATGTTGCAGAAATAAAAGATTAGGAATAACTCACAGAAAAAATATAAATTTCATAATATTTGCCTAAGCCAGCAGTTAAACAAAGGAAAGTTAAGGGTCTACCAAACGTAGATGATCCAGTTCTTCCAATGCTCAAATCCTCATTGAGAGCTAATCGAATTTCTGGATTTCCACTAAGGTAACTTTTCATTTGAATTGTTCCATCAATCTCAGAAGTAAGTATATAACCCTATACAAAAGAATAAATAAATTAGATAACAAAACAAAACAATCACTATATCAGTACTACAGAAAAATAAATTAGATAACAAAAAATATAGATGTTACTGTAAATATTAAAGAGTCAACATTAGGGGTGGTGAAGGGGCCTTAATTTGTAACGACCGGGCCAAAGAAGGGCAGGATGAATTTGCGTAGTTTTTTGGCTTATATTAATTATCAGCCGAAATGGTAGTGATAGTACCCTTGGGCCATGGCATTTTACTCAACACTGCACCACTAATATCAAGAGAATTGAAGCACCACATGAAAGATTGATAGCAAAGATTGTCTACAGATGGATTGAATACGCAGGAAAAAATTTCATATTTATGCAACTCATCAATTCATTCATTTCCAGTTGTGGTGTAAAACAGAGAATTTATTTTGAAATTGGTGAATAGAGAACGAAGGGCAAAGAATGTGCACTTTAACGTATTGGGAGCCATAAGTTTAAGGAACATACTACATAAACGTAACATGTGTCCATGTGATTTATAGAAAATAAGAAATCAAGCCAAACACATTTGGAATACTTACACTCGAGCTGAATGTCACACTTATCCTCTCAATGATATCAACAAATATTTCCTCCCTCTTCTTGCCACCAGGTTCAGTAGCAACAACAGATTTTGTAACAGCTGTACCGGGCATACGTTTCGTGCCTTGCTGCAGAAACATGTACATCAAATGAACTATGTTGCTGCCAAAATAGTGTGAAGAACTGCACAATGCTTCATAAAGTAACCCTAACGTTGTGTTTCTTGGGGTAATACCCAGAAATCTTACCATGAACATAGCAGCAGGACCAAGAGGTGGCAAACGTCCAGCATCAACCATGATTGGTTCATTGAATATGTATGACTTCAGAACCTCAGTAGATGTTGTTTGTGGATATCCAAAGTCCTAATTGCACGACAAATTCATAAATAGGCACATGATGTTAACAGAAGATGATATAATCATTTCATGAACAGATGGATCAATCACTCAAACCACACTAAATAACTAATTATGTCGTAACATAAAAGGGTAGGTTTTGGGACATAAAAACCAAGTGAGAAAAGATACGAGTTGATACATTACGGGGTAGGATGGTGTGGGGTACTTACAATAACTTCGTCAAGCAGTTCATATACCAAAATAAAATTCTTCCGCAATGAATCTTCATTGAGAACCCCAAGATAATCTTTTGTAACACGTGCAATCCTTTGCAGAAGTTCCAGAAAAAGGGATGGAGAAACATTAACCATTGTGGTTACCACAAAAAATAGCCCAGCAACTTTAACATGAATATAGTTAACCCCGTCGACATTCTGTAATGACAACAACGTGAAAAATGCCGGGTGTCAAATCAAGTGGTACCAGTACGCAGAAGCAAGATGGAATCAGAGTCTTGCCATTCACAAATTAACCGACATTATTTCACTTCAGTCCAGTATCAAAATTTTTATGTCATTACATGCTATATTTAACATCAATGAGTAAATTTCCATAAACAATCCATGTATATGCTTCATTAAAAAAAACAATATGGACATAACTGTACAACACAAAGTAGAAGAGCTATTTTTCCACAAAAGTTCTCTTGATGTGCATACAACAACAACAACAACAACAAAGCCTTTAATCCCAAGCAAGTTGGGGTAGGCTAGAGATGAAACCCATAAGACACAAAGTTAGAGCAACATAAAGGTCACGGTTCCGGCACGTCGATTGCTTGCCTCCAAGCGCTCCTATCCATAGCTAATTCTTTGGAGATATTCCACTCCTTAAGGTCTCTCTTGACCGATTATTTCAGTTCCTCCTTAGAAGCATGCAATAGGCATCAACTTTCAGTTCGACCTTAGAAGCATGCGATAGGCATCAACAATGCCTTAACCAAATGGTCCACTATACACTATCTGATCACAGTAGAATAGTGATGCGGAAACATAACAGGTAACAAATTATGATGGTCCTAATGATCCGAAATACAACTGTAAGTTCTGCAGCATCCTAGCTGCTGAGGAAGTGCTCCTCCATCTAAGATTTAGCACTAGTATTCAGTTTGGTGATGCACATTTTTTTGACAGAATCTCAGTTTTAGTACTGACAAGCACAGCATTCACTTGATGCGAAGACAGTACGAACTAAGACTCAGAAGTCAGAATCACAGCTAAAGCGACTTCAGTTTTCCACCACAGCTGTACAAAATTTGCAGTGTGATGAATGAGAGGGCGGGAGGAAGTAACAGATACGTACGAAGACTGGGGGCGCCTCCTCTGCCTCGTCGTCGTTCCAGAACTTCACCTTCCGGAAGAAGATCTCCGCGCTGCCCTTGGGTACCTCCCCGCGATCTGCAATCACCCGGAACCCGACCACCCCGGAGTCCCAACCGAATTAGCACCGGATCACAACGAATCAGCCGAAACTCTCTGCCCCGGCCAGATTGGGTGGGTAAGGGATCCAGATCTTACAGTCGCGGAAGACGATGTGGTCGCCGCGCTGCGACAGCACGAAGAACTGCGAGATCATATCTCCCCGCTGCTTGCTCGCGACCACGGCCTTCTCCTTTCAGGGCCCGCGCCCCGGGGCTGTAACGTGGCGACGGCGATGCGAAGGAACAGAGCAAGTAGAAGAGCGAGGCGGGGCGGGGAGGACGACGCCGAGGAGGATGACGAGGAGTGGTAGTAGTCCGCAACGTGTTCGCGCAGGTTCCCGGGTCCGCACCCGTCCCGAGGCCATCAACGACGTTCAATTTTTATCGTACGGCTCCCAGGGTATGTGGGCTCTGTGTTTGGCAAGCCGAGATCGTCAGTTACCGTCAAGCAAACGATTAAGCGAACATAGCTTCAGTTAACAACTCTGTAATCGACAATTGCACTCGTTCGAATTGACAATTGAACACATTACACATATAGCGCTTCAGTGAACTCTCTGAAATAGGCTGCCTTCGCCTTTGGCTTCTCATTTGTCCGCGGCACAGAAGAAATAACTACAGAGGTTTGTTATGCGCATCTCAGCTTCTCAGGGTCCAGCAAGGCAGCAACACATAATATGTACTATCTCAGAGAGATTGGAGACCATGCTTTTCACGAAGAAGGATTAGGTACAAGATCTACATTAATAGGGCTAACAAATAATTCGACACGGCTGTCAGTAATACCATTTTTTGCTTACAATGGAATCATGGAAAACTGGGTGCCTATCACAGAAACAGCCCTTTTATCTCAGGTTACAATGCTACTGATGTTCTAAATAGAGGAGTATTACTTCACTTGATGTCATACAGAAAGATTTTGTGATCCAGAAATCTGAAACAAAACAACATACACATCAGTGCAAAGTCAGACATGCCAATTGAGCGAAAATCAATAGCTGGTCCAAAATTTGAAGATACAGATCATAACAACTTATGATGCAATGCATGGTGATGCTTATGGAAAATGCAGATTTCTGCAGTTCACATAGAAGATTTTTTATCCCCCTTTCTCAGAACACAAAGCTAAAGAATGCAAACTTTATAACTAATGGAAATGGTCAGATTGCTGTAAGCCAATATATACTAAACAGGCTGGTGGCGGCATAAGGGCTGTATTGAAATCAAGGAAATGTATTCTAACAAGCTTTTTCCATAAAAAGTATAGAGTTACTGCACCTCAGATGGTCTGCAATTTCGATCAGTCATGAAAAAATGTTTTGCAAGAAGGTTGCCTATGTTTTTACTGAACTTGCCTAATGCCTATAGCAGCAGAAAAGAACACAACTACAATGTTTTGCAAGAAGGTTGCCTATGTTCTCAGTAACTAGAATTTCATCATTGTTCAATGCAGATCATTGACTGCTACAATGTTAATGATAACAAACAGAGATCAGGAATGCATTTTGTAGAAAGCATTTTCAAAGTTAGACTTACAAGTCAGGCTACAGTTAACACATCACTTATCCACGAATTACAAGCACTTGTTGTATTTAAATTTATGTCTGCAACAATTTCTTCTCAAAGTGGATTTTTCTGGTACATATTCTTAGATTCATGAAACACTCATAACAGTTTTTGGATTTTTCCTTTTTATTTTGGTAAACAGGTGATTAATTGGAATCTGGAAATATTGGTCCGATATAAATGCACACTGACAAAAAAATTACCGGTGACTTTTTTGTCGTGTAGGGGTCCAAGTTCGTATCGAGGAGTATTTACCAGAAAAAAAAGTTACTCAAAGTTTCTATTTGGTTTTTAACAATGCAACTGAGCCAATAACAGCAAATCCATGGCATAACTAAGATATGTCCTTTAAATAGAGAAAAGCAGACTTGATGCACAAAAAAGAAGAACGCACTTACTATTCTTAGCACCGTTTATCTGCCATTGCTCCATGCGACACTGCTACATGATATACTCTTAACTAAATGCCTGCTGATCATCCATGCAGAGTGCATTATTCCTTCACGGTAGACTCCAGTTAATTCGGGTGACATATAGTACACATTCTCCAACTAATTTGGGATACTAGTCTAGCACTTGTAAAAGTACTGATCCAGATGCTACAATAACCACTAGCTAGCTACAGAACTAAAGATACACAACTACGAATCGCAGGATCAATATGAGAAGTAGCAGCAATGAAAACTATGGAGGAATGACGAATCAGCCTTTGTAGGAATTCCGTCAACTATGCTATCATACACACAATTCTATGGAATACCTACAACACCAGCATCAACAACTAAAACATCCTTCTATTATTTTCATCCTCCCTCAAGAATGGCAGGTGCTGCAAATTCCCCAATATAGCATCCGTTGCATCAACATCCAGATCAAATCCAATCTCCTCACCACCACCGAAATTCAGAATAGTACTGTTGTCAGCTGGCTTTGCCACCTCATTTATATTAATACCTCTTGTAACCGCTGCATGCCCGCTTCCAGCATTCCCGTTTAACGATTCCGACCCAAACATAGATGGCTCAATGCCACTCTCCACACCACCAGAAGCATGCTTCTTGCGCACAACACCGACCTTCTTACGTGCTGTTGTCTTCTTCACCGTGCGTCTGGGTGTTGGTCCTACTACGCTACCGCCCGCACCACTCTTCTTCACCGGCTGAGCATTTTCCGGTGTTGCATTGGCATGCATACCACCACTGATACCACTCTTACTCACCGGCTGAGCATTTCCTGGTGTTGCATTGGCACTAATAGGTCCGCCATTATTCCCAATCTCAACACGTTGTTCTTCAACATTGCCAGCCCCCGCAGATGCTGGCTGTGGGGTTGTCTGACTACCAGAAAACATCGGACAAAATGGCTTCCAGTTGGTGCTCAAATCAGCAGCCTTAGGGAAGCCCATTGGGACGAACCCCCAAGCGCAGTAGTACATGTCGGTGCCCGGCACAATCGGGGGCACCGTGGGGATCTCCGTGGCCAGGAACGCGCGCCGGCACCCGGCGCTCTGGCACCTAAGCGCGCGCCCCACCAGCGCGCGCTGATACTGATAGACATGGCAGCAGTAGGGGCACGCCGTCCAGAACGCATCTGCCACGGCCGTGGCGTCCCCGGAAGCAGGAGCAGGAGGCGGATCAGCGGGGGCGTTCTTCAAGTGGTCGGGGAGATCGGCGAAGGCTTGTTCTACGAACTGGAGCGCGGTGGCCGCGGCCGGGTAAGGGTTGGGTGGGGATGACAGGAGCTGGGAGAGACGGCTGTAGGACTGGTTGACGGCGGCGTGATCCGGGTCGGGCTGGAGCTGGAGCACCGCGACCGGATCGGGGCGGCCCGAGGGGAGCTGGCGCTGGGAGGCGAGCAGGACGTCGGCGACAGCGAGGAGCTCGTCCGCGCCGGCCAGGTGCGGCTCAGCCTCCACCGCGCGCTCCGCGAGCCGCTTGCAGCCGACCAGGTCGCGCGCGGCGAGGAGCCTGCCCGCGATCTCCAGCCAACGGGCCGGCTCGCTGCGGCCCCGGCCGCCGCCGCCGGAGAAATCCATTTCTGTTGGGTGGGGAAGAGTGAAAGCAGGCAGCGAGCGTGGGGCACGGCTGTCAGATGCCTTACGAGCGAGCCCTTTCGGGAGGAGTAGTAGTATACTCGTACCGATCTACTAGTATACACCTTTCACATGTTTGTTGCTCGTCGGTCGTCACACGATCGACACCAATGTCCTCTATCCCCAGAAGTGCCCTGCCTCGTGTCATTCGCATCCATTTCCCAGCACCATACCCTCGTGAGTTAGCCTCGTTCGTTGCTAACTCACAAGTCTTGATGTGTGTTCGTCATTGTTTACCTGGAGAGAAACGTTGGGCGTGACGACGCGCCCCTGATTCGGCCCAAAACGAGGTGCTTTGGTGAGTCGAGCGCGGACGGAGCGCGGAGGTGGGGCCGACTGTGTGACATGGTAGCGAGGGTACCATCACGTCGTCGATGGCGGATTAGCGTTGACGATGGAGCTCGGTGACAAGGATGTCAGCAGAGAGCAGGATAGAGCAGGTGATACGATGCGACGGTGGGGGACGGCTTAGGAAGAAGGGTTGAGGGAGGTGATCGGTATGACGAGCAAGGACCGTGGGCGGTCGACGGGTGGAGCAGGTGGTAGAGGCGAAATAGAGGAAGGGAGGAGACGCGAGGTGAAGTGACGCTCCGACCGGTCGTACTATGTAGCGAACGACGGTGTCGGTCATTCACAAATCGTGCATTAACCTTTATAGTTTTGCCTCTAACATTAGGCGACGCTCTCTAAATAGACCGAATGAGATCCACCAACGTACATTAGTGGGCAATGTGGTCATTGATTCCAAACCTGAATTCTTTCCTTTTTCTAGTGAGTCAAACATGTAGAGTTTCCCTTTTGTCAAGTGTGAGATGTAGTTAATCTGTGGTCTAACTCCAAGCCATTTCGGCCCTTAGGTTCTGCCATTTCCAAACAATAACAAACCCTTTTTAAAGTTTTCCTGTTGCATGTTTCCCTTCGGAGACCTCCTTTTATACCCTTCCCTTCGTATTGGCTACACACTTGAAATCAATTGCAAGAACATTAGTATAAGGATATAATAAAGGTTGTGTGTCAAAAGAGGGAGATAGTGGTGATGCATATTTTTGTTAATTATGGTGGAGATTTAGCAATAGAATTTGTGTATAATACCTTACCATCAAACTATTATTGGTCAATATTCTATTCCCATTTGAAGAATGTTGCTAACATTATAATAATGGTCATGAGTTTTTTCGAAGTAAAAAGGTAGTTACCTTTTCCATTACCTAAAAATAATATCCTCCTAAATTTTGCAGGATTATGCGTTAATATAAGTTTCCTGCCCGTGAATTTTACCGCAGTTTTGCGGAGCTTACATACATGGCAGATGAGGGAGGACGTCACGCTTTAGGGTGCGTTTGGCACAGCTTATGCACAAAGTGCTTATAGTGCTTATACTGCTTATAGTGCTTATTATGTCAAAACTGCTTATAGTGCTTATTGTACATAAGCAGTCAACCCGTTTGGCAAAACTGCTTATGCTTATCCATCAAAACTGCTTATTCACACACATAAACACTATAAGCTACGTTTTGCTGCTTCCCTTAAAGTGCTTATGCTAGTACAAAATTGCAAAGTGCTTATAGGTGCTTATGCACATAAGCAGTTTTGCTATTTTGCTGTTTAGCACTTCAAAGTGCTTATTGAGCATAAGCAGTTTCAATAAGCACTTCAATAAGCCGTGCCAAACGCACCCTTAGTATGGACGGTCCTGTTCTGCAGAGCTTGCAAAATCAAACTGGGGATCCTTTTCCCGAGTCTCTGTATCTTGTCCGTGAATCAGTAATGAGATTGTTATAAAAAAATGTAGTGAAGCTAGTATCTGCTTAGACTAGTGGAGTTTCTGAAATTCATTTCTTGTTGACTTGTTTTTCACCGCGTATGCTTCACCGAAATTTCAATAGTATGCGCCCTTTGACAACAAAAATTAGGTGTTTTCTGTGTGTATTATGAAGTAGTCCACCTCTACTGATTTATTATCTGTCGCTTCGCCACTCATTCGAATGCGATCCAACCTCAGAATTTTGCTTCACCATGTCGCGTTCCCCAACCCCACCAGTGTAGTGTATGAATCGTATTAGCCTCTGAAACTTTGTGCAGTTCGTCTTCCATTTAGACCCGTTTTCATGAATCTAGAGCTCGGTTTTATTCACCCTACGGCACCATCAAACTGGTCGAGATGGTTGTTGGAGGCTTCACTCAACTCAAATTTCAACAACGTAAAAGTTCGGAGCTTGTCTGAGTAAGCGAGACGTCGGGGTAAATACAGCACACAAAAAGAACGATACACGACGCACGCGTCCAATTACAAAGTCTGCATTGTTACAGGGTCTCGATCTGTCCTGGCCATCACCGGAGCGGCGTAAGCTGCCGCCTATTCAAGCTTTGCCGACGTTGCACAAGAAGCTGCGTAGCTTCTTCACCGCAAACGACCTCCCGCTCCGGCTCATCCGCGACGGCGCCCTCCTCCCCCGCTTGCCGTGGCCCTCTTGCCCGGCGTCAACGCGACGGCCAAGCTCCGCATCGACCTCCCGCCTCCTGGCGCGCGCCGCGTCGAGCCTCGCCACGGCGGCCGCCCTGCGCGCCTTCGCGGCGCGCCGCCGCGCCTCGGCTTCCTCCACGCGCGCATCCGCCTCCCGTTCCTCGGCTTCCACCGCCCCGCGCAGCTCCTCCATCCTCAGCGCCGGCAGCGTCACCACGTCGTGGTGGTCAACGCTACCGTCTTCATCTCCGTCTCCCCGCGCGCGCGCGACCAGATCGTCGGCAGCGCCCGCGGCCCACGCCAGCGCGTGCGTCTCCGCCGCGACGGCGCGCTCGGCGAGCTGCAGCGCGCGCGCCGCCTGCCGCCGCACGAGCACGCGCCGCTGCAGCGCGTCCTTGGCGCTCCTCGCGGCGGCGGCCTCCGCGATCACCCGATGGAGCTCGGCGCGGGCGCCGTCGACGCGCCGCCGGAGCTCCTCCTCCGCCGCCTGCTTCCTCGCGGCCTCCGCCTGCCTCGCCGCGGCCTCGCTGTTGGTAGACTCGATCGCCGACTTGAGCGGCGGGATCTCGGCCGCCGTCGCGGCGAGGCGGGCCTTGGCGGCGGCCAGATCGGCCCGGAGCTTCTCGAGCTCGTCGGCGAGCGGCATGGACGCGAGCCACGACTGCACCGCCACCTCGCGGGCGCGCTCCACCTGCTGCCTTGTCCAGGACAGTTGCTTCAGCACATTGCTGGCGGTTCGGGGCTCGTCTGCATCGTTGCCTTCCATTTGCTGGTCGATGTGTTCGACGTGGTCAGGGGAATCCTTTGGCTGGATTTGTGCGCGCATCTGCTGTTGTTATAAACAAGGCCAAGTTCTTGGTGTATCCTTTGGGTTTTGTTGTCTTCTGTCGCTGGTTGTGTTAACGTGTATAACCTGACCTTTTTTTTCAGAACAATGGTGTATATTATGACTCGATGGACTGCTCAGAGCTGAGGGCGTGGCGCAAATGCCCGATGATCACGATGACAGAGGTGTGCCAACTGCCATATGTGACCCGGAGGTGCGCTGGCGGGCTACAAAGTGTATGTACGTGATGGAACTATACCTCATCATTCTGAGTAGTTTGACTAGCTTGATTTATTAACAAGTCGAATTGAAATTACATTTTACGTTGTCAAATTATCAAGCTGAGTCGAGCTGGTTTTGCGAGCTGCTTACAAGCACGCTGAGAAGAAGTAAGGTTTAACAGTGATATAATACTAAATGTTTAGTTAATACTTGATTGTTCTGGAACATATTTCAATTTAAGCTACATTACCAACTCTTTTGTTACGTATAAGTATAAACTATATATCTTAGATATTATTTTAAGCTACATTACCAACTCTTTTCTTACGTATAGTATAAACTATATATCTTGGATATTATTTTTGTTGCAAAGTAACACTTGCAAGTTATACATAGTTTTTATGTACCCTTCGGTGTATAAGTGAACGGTACAATATTACATTTAGTTATCTATATGTATTGATGTTTGTCATATTCACATTGTATTTTCAACAACAGCGAGGTACTTTTTCTCATAGACACTCATCTTAGAAACACAACCTATTTCAACTTTTAGAGTTAATCAATGTATTCAGTTTAGAATCTCTATATCAAACGCTTAAGTGATCATAACCAATTCGAGTCATCGGGTGTACACAAGTAAAATGTGAGCTAAAATAAAAGTGAATTAAATGGAAATTACAACTGAAGTTATCCAGCTGTGGTGAACTTACGCTTGCCACGTGCTAGAAATTGAATGTCCCTACGCCTTGTAAGTAGGTTGCACAAAAAAGTTTGGAGCTTTCATACCATATATAATATGGACTTTACTAGATTTTACTGAAGTTTCTCTATACATCTATCAATAACAATTACAACAAACAAATATACTAATAGGATTCTCCCACCTAGTATACCACTGCTATTCGTGCGAGTAGTTTTGGTGTTCTCTTCCCTTTCATCCAATTGCAGATAAAGCAATTTCTCTCCTTCGATGTACACCAACTGCTTAGTGATGGTTAACTTTTTTTTTGTGAACGGAACAAATTTTTTTCTTGTGTAATGTTTTCATGTTGTATCATAAAGCAACCCATGTTCAATGTAATGTTGATAGGATTGACTAGAGCAAACTCAAAAGGAGTACATTGAACATATAAAAGATTCTATGTCCTAATTAAAGTATTTACTTGGTGCCTTAGTATATGGGGAATAAATTATATATCAGACACTAGGAAAATATTAATTAAAAATTTTGAGATACCTTTCAGTACTTGGTACTACTCTTGCACAATTTCGTTGTAAACTTGTAACCTGATTTGTATCCAAGTGGTACTCCTTCCACTCCAAAAGGTAAATCATAATTGTCAAACTTTAGTCAGTCACCATCGGCACGCCTGAACCCCACTAAATAGCAGTTCACCTCATCAACTTGCTATGAAATTGTAGGCTTGTCAGGGAACAGAAGATTGATCCTATATCATACAGTTTCAAGTGAATCGATCATTATGCCAAGGAAAAGATCACCCTCAACAGCACGATCCATAAACCAACCCCAACCAAATGATGGCACCCTGTTAACCTTGAATTGATGGTGCAACAAAAAAAATTAGAAACATTTTATGTGCTTGCATTAGATAAAGAAAAACAAAAGATCAAGTTATATTTACTCCCTTCCAATATAGTGCCTTTCAGGATTGTTGTACGTCAAACATATTAACTAATATGAGCCATAAACTATACAAGGAGAGCATGAAATTGACTACTTTAATCCTACAAGTTGCAGATAAATGGAAAGTAGAACATTATTTGCATGGTCCAAGTAAAAATTAATGTACACATGTTGATGCATTGTAAGGAGACAGGGGTATCTAGACAGGAGGGTTACCTCTGTTTGTAAGTTCTCACCTATTAAACAAAACACGGGGTTGTATTCAGAAATTGGAAAGGTGTTGTATGGGAATATGCCCCCAAACTAAACATTTCAAGAAATTTAGAAGATATTATATGAACTACGGAGACATATATGGAAAATACAACCACTTTGGAACTATGAGTAAATGTGTTTAGTCCTAATTTAATAGCAACAAAACCGCCAAAGCAATGGAATCCAGGAAATAATCCTACTAATCTATTATCTGGAGCCCCATGTTGGACTACTATGAGTATTAAAATAAAATTTATCTCCACCCATTATTCCTTGTGTAATATTGTGGACACATGCAGTCAGCAAACCAAACAAAGAAATTTTCTTTAGACTAGTCTCAATGGAGGTTTCTTTGTATTGAAAGAGGTGATGTTATATCATCTAAAATGATGATATGAAAGAGATGAAATGAGTTTCAATCTATGTACCACTAATTGGAGCATTAGTTATTTGTCTCTGCACCCATCAACTAACTAGATCTCTAGCATTGATGGAGCATAGAAGGGGAGACATGTAAAATCACTGATCCCACCGACCACAAAGGGGTCAAAACTCGAAAGTGAACATGGAGAGGGCTGAGTGTGTGAGATTGGCAAGTATCTATTCGACAAAAAGTGTATAAGGATTGGGACATGGGATGGTACGAGCCGGTTGTGGACATTGGGATGACTGGGACGCTCTCATGGATCTCACTGGTAGAAACTCAGGTGACACGTATAGTAAGGGACGTCGGGAGCAAGTGAGCTCTGATGAGTTGGCAATCCATGCTGATGATTCCGCCTAATAAGGGATAAATCTAACAAAAACAACAACAACATATCGCAAATATAAATTTCACTTTTCCTAGGCATCAAAATTTTAGTCGACACCTTAACTGGTCTGCACCTATAAACGGATATGTGAATGATATTCATTTGATTTATTATATGATTTTGTGTATATTTGTAGTTTGAAAATCTATAAAATTATGTTCTTTTGTATAACATACAACTAAAGTTTTATCTCATTTATTTTCTATGAAAAAATATTATTGATTATTGATTATTTTTGTGCCCCGGGTCTGTCTACCAACCCCGATAAGAAGTAGTGAATGGTAGAAGACAGATCTAGCAAGATCGATCTGGCCATGATCCACGCCATAACTTTCAGTCGACTGAAAATTAGCAAGACTTGACAAATCTTTGTAGCACTTGAATAATGGTGAGTTGATCGCTCACTGTGATTTGGACCTGTGAAGGTCGAGCCAGACATGCATGGATGTGCGGACGTGCTCGGTCCGTGTGTATCTTGTCTAGGGTCATGGTTCTAAGTTGTAGTTATATGTGTTCTTCTCCGTACATCATATGTATGCCTATTATTGAGTAACAAGAAACACTTTGGTAGTTTGTTTATGGTTTCACGTTGCGCATCAACTTGACACCATCTTTTTTTGCGTTGCCAATTGCCATTGTGCATTGGTAATCAACTTTCAGTATTTGTATCAACTTGTTGCGCTTTTATAAAACTCAATTAGCTGTGTACATCTGCAACTCTCACATCCTCCTTATATTTTGCATCTATAGTAGTACAATTATAGACATGTACATGACGGTCTCTATGCTATTATACGTTTGCCCACTATTTGGACGCGACAGACGTGCTTGAAATTAAAGAGGGGACTTAATGAAGCTACACTACACGGTGTTTGAAAGTTGAAACATTCGACAACTACTGCACCACATGCCTAATTACCTATAGGATATACTTCAAGTACGACATGAACTAGCGAAGATACAATAAGCTGACCTTCTACTTGAAAACAACAAAAATGAAAACTAATCTCCGTTTTTGGCGTGGGGTGATGCGCGGCCGGGCGCATGCGTCCAGTATCGCGAGGGTTGACTCGATCGAGAATGATTCTCTTTTGTCTTCACAAAACTCTCCTTTTCCACCGAGGCGGATCATTGCTGTGTCACCGGAATATCAAAGTGCAAGTGAGCTCCATTTCGGGCCTATATAAGCACATCCTAAGCACGCCGGTACTCGATCATCAATCAAATAAGGTGCGCACAATAGAAGAAACATTTCCCGTTTCGTAGTGTTAAATAGGTTTGGCTACTACATCCACGCATGGCTAGCAGTAGCAACCAGCTTGATGGGCTGCCGGCTATGGGGAGAATGGTGACGGTGCTGACCATAGACGGAGGCGGCATTAGGGGCCTCATCCCGGGCACCATCCTCACCTTCCTTGAATTAAAGCTTCAAGTACGTTTCATGAGCTGAGCATTGCATGGATATATGCACGTGATGATATTGACCATATATAGTGCGAGTATGTATATGCAGGAACTCGATGGGCCGGACATGCGGCTGGCCGATTACTTCGACTACATCGCTGGAACTAGCACAGGTGGCCTTATCGCGGCGATGATCACTGCCCCAAACAAGGACAAGCGCCCTCTCTTCGCTGCCAAGGATATCAACAAGTTCTACGTGGAGAACGGGCCACAAATATTTCCTCAGAGGTAGAAACTTAAAAACAAGATACCTTGGACTAAAACATTATATTGGAGCTTTCACACCTTATATAATATGGTGTTCACTAAAATTTTAAGAAGTTTATCTATACATCTATGAGTAACAATTGCAGCAAACAAAGAGTCAAAAATATTGATAGGATCGTACACCAACGGTTAGTGATGGTCAACATTTTTTTGTGAGCGGAAACTATTTTTTATTGTGTAATGTTTTCATGTTCTATCATAAAACAAACCATGTTCAACGTAATGTAGATAGGATTATTGACTAAACAAACTCAAAAGGATAGGTTCAAAGTAGGTGAAAAAAAGGAAATAAAATAACTCGAAAGTTCAAAAAAAATTGGCATCATATTATATTCTATAATATCTACTCCCCGGCTTCTTCTTGACTCTTGCGTTGCTTCCGACCATATCTTCGATCTTTTTATTACTGTCATATGGACTATATATAAATTGCATGTGGTATTCATTGATTTGACCATTTTTGTGCTTGTTGATTGGCGCCCAGAGTTAAAAAGCCCACTAGGTAGTACAGGTGACGTCGTGACGATACGTGATACACCCTCCATCTAATAATATAAATATTTTTTTAGTTTGGTTAAAATTGACCATCAATAATGAAAAACTATGATATTTTTTATCAAGTAAAAATAATGTTATTGGATTGTTGTCAAATATGAATGATGTTATTATTGGATTCATTGTAAAACTAAGTATTGTAATATGTAACTCTTTATATTTGAACAATTTATTATTTTAGAGATATTGTCGATTAAAGTTTAAAATACTGTCTTTAATAAAATCTATATATATATTTATATTTTTAATATTTTGCCAAGATCCAACATTTACATTCGAAAGCTAATTTAATGGCTTATCGATGACAGACTGATGTTCTTCATTGGTGCGGTGGATTGCAGGGCAGGTCTTGTGAACACGGTGATCGAGTTGAATGGGCCAAAATACGACGGCAAGTTCCTGCACTCCAAGATCCAGAGCCTTCTCGGCGCGACGAGGCTCCGCGACACCCTCACCAACGTTGTGATCCCCACTTTCGACATCAAGAACCTCCAGCCCACCATCTTCTCCACCTTCGACGTATGACTGAGCTGCTAATACACAGGCGTTCATGTGACGCGGATCATATGACGCGACCCTTGGATTGTGATGTGTGCGTGCAGGCTCAGACCATGCCTCTCAAGGACGCCCTCCTCTCTGACGTCTGCATCGGCACGTCGGCGGCGCCGACTTACCTCCCCGCCCACTTCTTCCAGACCCGGGACGGTTCCACCGGCAAGACCCGCGATTTCAACCTCATCGACGGCGGCGTCTCCGCCAACAATCCAGTACGTGCAAAGCCAACTTACTTCTGCGTTATTTATTAATCCGTGCCAAAAATCACGTACGGCTAATAAGCTGGGCAAAAATTAAAGAAGAGTCGTTTGTTCGTGTCAATTTGTCTCCTGCTTCAGACAATGGTGACGATCAACCAGATATCCCGGAAGCTGATCGTGACCAAGGAGGAGTCCTACCCGCCGGCGGGGCCGACGGACTACAACAACTTCCTGGTCGTCTCCCTCGGCACCGGCTCGGCGAAGGGCGCGGAGAACTACACGGCCAAGGAGGCCGCCGGGTGGGGAATCCTGTCGTGGCTGCACACCAAGGACGGCTACACCCCGATCGTGGACATGTTCAGCTACTCCAGCGCCGCGCTCGTCGACCTCAACGTCTCCGTCCTCTTCCAGGCGCGCGGCTGCGAGAAGAACTACCTGCGCATCCAGGACGACTCGCTGCGCGGCACGGCGGCGACGGTGGACGTGGCCACCAAGGAGAACATGGCGGAGCTGGTCCGGATCGGGGAGAGGACGCTCGCGAGGACCGTGAGCAGGGTGGACTTGGAGACGGGAAAGCCCGTGCCCGTGCCGGAGGAAGGGACCAACGCCGACGCGCTCACCCGTATCGCGGCGCAGCTCTCGCAGGAGAGGAAGGCGAGGCTGTCGTCGTCGAGCCAAGTCAGCCGCAGTAGCGCGCTGTGATCAAATTAATGCCGTACTATTATATACTAGTAGTGTGCACGTGCGACACGCACGCGCTATAATTTCTTCATTTATAAAACACTACACAGTTTTAATATAGTAATTCTCATACCCATAAATGTTTCAATATGTAGATTGTATATTTGAAACTTGCGATAGTGAATGCTTCCATTGCCGCACAAGTTTATAAAAATGTTTCTTTGCTATAAAATTAGATAAATGATCTGCCTGGTACAACGGTCAAAATCATGTGTTTAAGACAAAAAAACTAAATTTGGATAACCATTCAATAAATAATTACTTAATTTAATACTCTTAATGAAAACATTAACTATTTGATGAGCAATGTATATTCATATAAATGATTAACCTTAAAACTGCAAAATAATAATTTAGGGTGTGTTCGTTTTCTAGGGTCTAAACTTTAGAGTTGTCACATCAAAAAGAATCTTAATATTTAGAAGTATTAAATAAAGTTTAATTATAAAATAAATTACAGGCCCTAGACTAATTTACGAGACGAATCTAATGAGGTTAATTAAGGCGTGATTAGAAGACGGTTACTGTAGCATCACTTTAGCAAAACATAGATTAATTAAGTTTATTAGACTCATCACGAAAATTAACATCAATCTGTCAATAGGGTCTTATCATTAAATTGATCGAAATATTCATAAATAGTAAGATTCTCTTTGATATGAAAGTACTAAATTTTAGAGGGTAGGAAACGAACACACCCTTACAATGTCTGCTATCAAGCCCTGATGCGTACAAGGATTAGTTCTAGAACCACCTCGCTCACTTTTAAGAGCAATTTCTCTTGGAATCTAAGCATCAATTGCATCCTTAAAATCCATAAAAAAAGAAGAAAAAAAACAAAGTTATGCACAAGCACTTTCCGAGCAGTTTGGACGGCAGTGTAGGGAGAGCTGGGCAAGGTTAGCGACGACAGTTAGGTATCGTAAAACATAACTTTGCTTTTCATTGTACGCATGCACCTTGGCCCTGGCCCTCGCAGCGGAGATGGACACCGAGGGAGTGATCGAGGACGAACACCGATTGTGCGATCAAAGACGAAAGGCGGTGCAGCGTAGGAAGGGCGTGCAAGGTATCATCGCCGCCATAGTCCTCGGCGTCCACGTGGCCACGGCGGCAGCGGAGACGTCTTCCTATGGCGGAGCCGGCGACTACGGCGAATGTAGAGAAAGTAAAATTAAAGTGACCATCAACTTGGCGTGAGAACATTGACAAAGGAACGAAAGATACGGCGAAATAATCCAGGAAATCTTTGAATGAAAGAGAACAAATAAATTAGGAATGAAAGTAAATGGATTTATTAGCGCTGGAATAATGAGCGCGCGTTTAAGGAAAAAATCCCGCCTGATGCGGGTGGGTATACTTGTGCCTAGGTGACAAAAGATTAAATTTAGGGGACAATCCATATAGCTATTGACATAAACACCGTGATGTTTTTTAGCTAGGGCCCACGAATCATGGGGAAAACAGCTAAACATGATGATTTGGTGGCACTTAACAAAGGGTGGATTGACAATGGGTACGTTGGCTTCTAGGTATGAAAAACAAAGGAAAAATAGTAAAACAAGTTTATTCTTTATAGTATTGAATAGGCCTCGGGTCTGTATCGACATACATGTAAAGGGTAAATGCCTTTGGGTGTGCTAAATTTCGGTTGCTTGGAATAAGAATATGTACCAGCAAGTTGCTTCACTATGACACATACATATACTTTGTCTACCACGCGGAGATTGGAAATAACAAGAACTAGTGAAAGAACCCCGCACGTATAAATGGCTCTTACATTACTCTGATTTCAAAAAACGAAAATCTTGTCATTATCAATGATTATAGGCCAATCTCTCTTCTTAATTCAAGTTTAAAAGTAGTCACTAAATTGCTTGCTGACAAACTGCAACATGTCATTCTTCAGGTCATCCATACTAATCAATATGGATTCATTAAGTTAAGATCTATTTAAGATTGTCTTGCATGGGCTTTCGAATATTTGCATTTATGTCAAAAGTCAAAGAAAGAAACTATAATTCTTAAGTTGGATTTTGAAAAGGCTTTTAATAGGGTAGAGCACTAAGCCATTCTGCACATTTTGGCTTATAAAGGGTTTGGCTCAAAATGGATTATTATGTGGATTTCAAATATATTAAATTTGGCAACTTCTTCAGTACTTTTGAATGGGTGTCTGGTAAAGGTTTTCACTGCAGAAGGGGAGTCGGATAGGGAGACCTCTTATCCCCTCTCCTATTTGTCCTGGTTGCTGATTTATTACACAGAGTATAATGAATGAAGCAAAAAGACAAAGGTTTGATCCACTTGCCCATTCCCATTAGGAGTTTCTCAGATTTTCCAATCACATAAACGATATTTATATTCAACCATAATTAATAATTAAACTAGGGCGGGGCACATGCCCCTATGGTTACAAAAGTCACACTTTTAATCTATTGCTAAACTCAGCAAAATATTCATATCAACTTGCTAAACTTAAATGTCGAGTTTTATTTTTGTGTCAATTATCTCTATGTCATTGCAATTTCACTCGGACAATTATTTGATGTTACAAGTGAAACTTCTTTGTGCCATCGAGTGGTAATTTCTTACCCCTATATGCCATCCCTCATTTTATGTTTTTCTCTAAATATGAAAATACGAAATGCCATGTCTTCTTCTTCAACCTCCTCCACCTAGCGGCGGAGCTCCTGGTATGGTGAGGTGAGGCACTCGCCATACCTCGATTTTGCGCAAGACATCCCCCTACCCTTCAACTATCCGCCATGTCCTTTGCCCGCAGCCAATTAAAAACCTTCTACACCAACCAGACAAACGAAGGAGGGCCAAGAATTTGGAGATCAATCTGGTTTTCAGTCTCCGGCCAATTTCTTTACATGTTCTTCTTGTTCTGGTCCATAGAAGCTTAGCTATGACATATTACTGCCTGTCGTGAGCCCTATGGATGACCAAACCAATGGACACGAGGATGATCCCATCACCAGTGACATTAGCTAATCTTACTTTCGTTAAAAATTATAATGATGATAATAAGCTGACTTTGATTTGGCAATCCACTTTTCGCAATGAAATTTACCAAACTCGAATTTTGTTCGTCCTTCGCCACTGCCTCCACCCTTCATATAAAAAAACTCCTCCACCTTTTTTCTCTCTCTAACCTTGGTCAGGAGAGGCCCGGGGGCGACAAAGCTCGAGCACGACAGCTATGGCCGCCACCATCATCGCAACCCAAGCGCGGTCAAGCTCAGCCGTCGTCCTAGCCCAAGCGCAGCCGAGCTCCACTGCCTCCCACGTCAAGGCGCGCGCCAAGCTTGGGCGTGACCGCCATAGGCGGCGCCATCGCCGCAGCCTAGGTGCGCCCGAGCTATACCGTCTTCGCAACCCAAGTGCGCCCGAGCTCCACCATTATAGCGTCCAGGCATGTGTCGAGCTCGGGCCATGGCGGTGGCTGGCCAGGCGCGCGTCGAGCTCAGGCACGACCACCATGGGTGACATCTCCGCCACGATGCAGGTGTGATCAAGCTCCGAGGCTGACACGGTTAGGCATGCGTCGGGCGAGGCCATCATGGGGCCAGACATGGCCGAGCTCCACCGCGGAGACCTCCCTCCCTCCCTCCCCATTCCACAATCCTTAATTAATCTCTGAAGAATCATTACAAAATTGGTGTGGTGATGGGAAACCATGTCTCTGCTCGATCGAGAAGTTGCATTGACCTGACTCGTTCTAATCTCTTCTTTAGCATGCAGAGACATGGGCAATCATTTTCGTGTATAGGCATTCCTTTCTAGTGGTGTTTTGAACTGCTGTCAGCAAAATATTAAAATGCAAATGGTTCCTGTTTTGGCCTATATATGCACATCCTAAGTGCACCGTTAATGAATCACCGGTTGTCATACGTGAACAGGTGTACTAGTAGAGAAAAAAAATCCTCTTTCGCTGTCTTGTTAGGTTTGGATCTACATCCCTATGGCTAACCAGCTTCGTGCACAGCGGTCACCTTTGCCGCCGCCTGCCATGGGGAGGACGTTGACGACGGTGCTGACCATCGATGGAGGCGGCATTAGGGGCCTCATTCCCGGGACCATCCTCGCCTTCCTCGAATCAAAGCTACAAGTGAGTACAGCTATCAATTTTTGCGTTCAGCAGCAGGAAGCATGGCATGCACGAGAAGTAGTGTTTGCACCGTTCGTATACAGTACAGTTTATAATACTGCATGCACAAAGGAACTCGACGGACTGGAAAGACGGCTGGTGGACTACTTCGATTACATCGGCGGGACCAGCACCGGCGGCATTATCACGGCGCTGCTCACCGCTCCGGACGAGCACAAGCGCCCTCTATTCACTGCCAAGGAAATCAACAAGTTCTACCAAGATTATGGGCCGCAAATTTTTCCTCAAAGGTGTACGTTATGCTAGTGGCCGGGGAAAAGGAAAACCTCACAAGTGACAACATGAAAGTGAGCTAGTGACGGTGAAAAGATCTGACCTTGTTTTTCCGTTTCATCGGTGCAGGCCGTACATTGAAAACGCGGTTAAAGTGTTCAGGGGGCCAAAATACGACGGCAAGGTCCTGCAGTCCAAGATCCGGAGCCTCCTGGGCGCGACGAGGCTCCGGGACACCCTCACCAAGGTCGTCATCCCCACGTTCGACATCAAGATGTTACAGCCCACCATCTTCTCCACCTTCGACGTATGTAATAATAAATGAACTGATGATGATGACTGCTACACGAGCATTGTTGATTAATCCTCCGTCACTACCCGAAACACCATGTGCATATATATGCAGGCTCAGACCCTGCCTCCGAAGGACGTGCTCCTCTCAGACGTCTGCATTGGCACGTCTGCGGCGCCAACATACCTCCCCGCCCACTTCTTCCAGAGTCGAGACGGTTCCACCGGCGAGATCCTCCGCGACTTCAACCTCATCGACGGAGGCGTCGCCGCGAACAATCCAGTAAGTGCAGCGCAGGCCTGGGAGCCCGGTCAAACTTATATTATGTCCGGCTTGGTTCTTCTCTCGTGTGTTCTGCTGGATAACGATTCTTCCTGCGCGCAGACAATGGTTACCATTAACCAGATAACGCGGCAGACGATCGTTGACAACAAGAAAGAGGTCTTCCCTGGAGGGCCAACGGACTACGGGAATTTCCTAGTCATCTCCATCGGAGCCGGCACGGCAAAGGACGCGGAGATGTACACCGCCGAGGAGGCCGCCAGGTGGGGCATCACGTCGTGGCTTTACGACTACAAGGACGGGTACAACACGCCGATCATCGACATGTTCAGCTACTCCAGCGCTGCGCTCGTCGACTACAATGTCTCCATCCTTTTCCAGGCTCTTGGCAGCGAGAAGAACTACCTCCGCATTCAGGTAGTAACAATCACTAATGAAGAGAGAACTACAAAATTTCCTCTCTTTGATAATGAGCCTGCGCTAGCAGTACTATCTGCACATGTCTAAACTGATCGAGCTGTGTTAATTTGGGAATTTATTACAAGGATGATTCCCTGAAAGGCACCGAGGCGACCTTGGACGTGGCCACGAAGGAGAACATGGAGAAGCTGATCCACATCGGAGAGAGCATGCTCAAGAGTACCGTGAGCAGGGTGGACATGGAGACCGGCAAGCCTGTGCCGGTGCCCGAGGAAGGGTCCAACGCCGAGGCGCTCGGCCGCTTCGCGAAGCTGCTCTCGGATGAGAGGAAGAGGAGGATGGCGTCGACCCAAGCCAGGCCACACAGCGCATTGTGATCCCATGACGCCCGCCAGTAGTGGCTTGGGACCGAGTGCTAAATTTCAGTTTCTTAGAAAAATAAGTACCGAGTTACTTTTAATTTGGATGTGTTTTTTTTCCTTTGTATACGCTGCCGCAGAAGTTTTGTTGTGCGGATGCATCGACATTTCATTTTGTTCTGAAGCCATGCTTAAAATTTTGCCTGTTCGATCTCTTCTCTGTGGATTGAGTTCTATTTTTTTTAGGGAATTCTCTGTGGATCGAGTGCCAAGTACAACCAGACTAAACTCTTGTTTTTTAAAAAAGTAATAATACGGCCTGCAGCTTTTGGCCGGCCCAAGTAGCAAACAGACGCTGATGATCACCACTAGGAAATCCTGATTAAGCGGCCCACAAATACCAGTACGGCCCGCACGGCGATTTCCTCCTCCCCGTGCGCGCACGTACGCCAGTCCGCACGGATGATCCGCAAATACGAGGCGAGCCCGGTTCCGTTCCGTTCCGTTGGCTTCCCGATCCGTGAGCAGCAGTCCCGGCGCGAGGCCGGCCGGCCGGGCCCGGACGCGAAGACGTCAACGGCGGCGTAAATTGCAATGAAGCGCGGTAATAACGGCAGGCGCAATCATCGCCCCTACGTCCGCCATTTCGGTACTCTAAATCGCTCATTAACTGCGCATTAACTCGGCCCGGCCCATCTCAATGCACAGCCCAGCCGGGGCTCCGCCATTGGGTCGATAGCTCCACAGTCCAGACGCCGTCGCATTAACGCCGAGCTGCCAGCCAGGCAGCAACTCCTTCTTCCCGGCCGGTCCCAGTCCCAGATCCACTGCCGGCGGCGAGCGAGCTCGGCAAGTCATCGGCTTGATAACTGCCGCGACAGCGACGATGGAGCGTCTCCGAGTTAATGCCACTGGCCCGGCCGAGGAGACGATGGATGGATGGATGGGCATTTGCTGCGCCAACAACTGTTGAGCCCAGGCCTGCTGATCACTTGGCGGTTCGCAATCAAGTTTTGCTGATAGAGGCATCAGCCTCCTCCAGGCTCCAGCTGCAACGAAAGCCACTGCTACTGCTGCAGCATCAGTCCATGGGCCATGGCGTGATCTAAGCAGCCTCTGCTCCGTGAGCCAATTAAGCTCGGCAGCTCAGCTTCTTCTTCAGACTGTCGCGTTGTGTCTTTATATTACAATTACAAGAAAAAGAATTGGACGCTGAGGAAGAGGAAGAAGAACCGAGCTTTGAGAGCTGTACTTTGCTGACAGATCGGTCCGACATGTTGGGTTGGGAGTTGGGACCCCGGCCGCACAATGTATTGGCCGTGCCCAGCTCTCACAGTTCTTCTGCGTGGCTGTATCTGTTCTTGCATCTTGTTAGAGTAATTTCCACAACTACAAGTACTCAAGTAACAGAATGGTGTACTACTACTATACGAGAGTTCAAGGTACTCTGACAGCTCGGTTAAGGGATGTTGGTTCGAACCGTGTCGTCGTGGTCGTCGTCGTCTGCATTGCATTCTTAAACAGAGCCAGGCCCAGGCAGGCAGGCAGCGCCCGACACCCCGTGCAGACATTGCAGTACACGTGAGCAGAGCCAATACCCGGTTCCTTTGTCTTTACTCCGCCGCTTCCGGCCTTCCAAGATCCTTTGCCTGCCATCATCTCCATCATTCTTCCTCTTGGATCCATCTGTCTGCGTGTGGGCCCGAGGCTTCCAAGGATGAGGTTGACGTCGTGCCGCCCCCGCCCTGCCATCGAGAAAGCCGAGATTCCCTTCGTCTTTTGAGACTGTCTCTTGTTAAGCTTCCTTGTTAGCGCTGCTGATTACCCACCCCTACAGCCATTTAGTAAGTACTATGCTTTTCCTCTGTAATAACCAGAGGCTAGATTTGGGCCCGTTCCATTCGATTTCGAAATGGGCAACACACCACCACGGTACCTAGCTTTGACATCGAATGCATGGGAACGAGAAGAATGATGCTGCATGTCATGAGAGTATATTAAGGGTGTGTTCGTTTTCTCCTCTAAAATTTAAGCATTGTCACATCAAAGAGAATCTTATTATTTATGAATATTTCGATCAATTTAATGACAAAACCCTATTGATGATTGGTCGCTAATTTTCGAGATGAATCTAATGAGCTTAATTAATCTATATTTTGCTAAAGTGATGCTACAAGTAACCGTCTTCTAATCACGACTTAATTAACCTCATTAGATTCAGTCTCGTAAATTAGTCTAAGGCACTGTAATTTGTTTTATAATTAAACTTTATTTAATACTTCTTAAATAATAAGATTCATTTTGATGTGACAATTCTAAAATTTAGACGCGAAAACGAACACACCCTAAGAGCAACCAAACAATGTGGAGGAATAATGGACAAGCGTGACGACGGAGGAGGCTCCTTTCCGTCACAAGCTATAGCAGCTGGCCGAACGAATATAATGAACTCCTCCCCGGCTCAATTCCAAGCATCAGGCGCGTACGGACAACATTTGGAGGATACAGAATTTGCGGCTCGAGACGGTTTGTTGTGGCATTCGAAACGTGCCCCGGCCGGTCGGATTCAAACAAAGGGCAGATGGTTTACTCGACAGCGGCCGGTGTGGAATCGGCGGGTGCGTACAAGAAACAGCGCGCGTGAACAGCGACCACGCAAGATTCCACGCGCGCGCCGTCGTCGTTGATGCACGCTACGTTTTTTTGTAACCACGCGCAAAAATTACGTTTTGTACTCTTGCTGTACGTGAACTGCTTTGTAGTCTTGCTGTACTACGTTGAGCAACAACTGCGTAGCAATAAATATCGAACCACACGCATTCGGCTCGTGTTCTACTGTGGTACGTGCCTTTTGCATGCGCGTCTGCATAAGGCAGGCCACCGAGAAAGAGCGCATGATCGATAGCTCGAGAGGGAGCTGCCACGTCACCATGCAATTCATCTCTTCCCTCGTCCTCACTCCGCTTCCTTCTTCCCATGAAAAGAACAATGTCACATGTACACCTCCCTTCATCCGAAACTCACATGCCCGGCATCTATTCAACCTAAAAGCCCAAACCGCCAAATCAACGGCAATCACAGGGGCCGGGGCTCTTAATCTTGAGCTGTCACATCGGAGCAAAAGGAACAATCCAAGCGCATTCATCAAAAATGCAAAAGGGAGGGAGGTGCGGGATCAAATCCACAAAAGTTCCAAGTAAACCCCCAAGGCAATTCGATCTCAGCTGAGATTGATAAAGTTCCATCAGGGATTTGTTTAATTGTAACCTGTCGAAAAAGAATTCTTATAACCTGTCTCACCATTAACAAGTTTATCACACCCATGAATTTCAGGGGAAAAAAATTTAAAGGCTAATCACAAGCGCAAAAAGCAAAGGGGAAAAAGAACAAAAAGAAATAGGACAAAAGAAAAAGGAAGGAGGCACTTAACGAGACGAGCAGGAGGCGGGCCCACTAGTCACTCCAAGCCCGCGTCGGCCACCTCGCGAGCCTTTACTCCTCTCCCACCTTCCCCGTTTCAATTCGCTTCACTCCCCCGCAGTCCCCACTCGCCACTCTCTCTCTCTCTCTCTCCCTCTCTCCGCCATGGCCTCCCCATCCTCCTAGCTCCGCGAACGCGCCTGCCAAGCCAGATCCCGCGCGGCGCCGCGCCACCTTCCGCATCTCCGCTCGTTGCGGCGACATGGGAGGGTGCCACGCGAAGCCGCTCACGCACGACCCGGACACCTCGCCGCCGCACCCGGCGCCGGCGACGCCGCCCCCGGAGGGACGCGCCTCCGTCACCGCCACGCCCGGGAAGAAGCAGCACTGGGCGTCGTCGCCCTTCTTCCCGTTCTCCACGCCGAGCCCGAGCCCGGCGCACCACCTCTTCGGCTCCTCCGCGGCGTCCCCGCGCAAGTCGCCCGCGCCGGGGTCCGCGCCCACTACACCGGCCAGGCGGCTGCTCCGGCTGCCCTTCCCGCCTCCGTCTCCCGCCAAGCACATCAGGGCGGCGCTCGCGAGGCGGCACGGGCCGTCGCGGCCGTCCATCCCCGAGGAGGGTGGCGCCGAGAGCGACGGCAGCGGCAGGGGCTCGACAAGGGGTTCGGGTTCAGTAAGGGGTTCGCGGCCAAGTACGAGATAGGTGATGAGGTCGGGAGAGGGCACTTCGGCTACACCTGCGCCGCCAAGGTCAAGAAGGGGGCGCGCAAGGGGAGTCCGTTGCCGTCAAGGTCATCCCCAAAGCCAAGGTGATGCTACCTGCAATGCCCAAGTCTGGCACCTTGTTATTGTGTGTTATGCTGCTCGTTCCAAATTGGATGGGCCGGGTGCTAGTTTCTGGAAAATAACGCCGTGGAAGTTGGAACACAGAGGCGTTGAAGTTCATTGGCGAATGTGGTGTTCAGATGACATGTGAATGCCAGTCTTGATCGAACTGTTCATAGAATTTTGTTGTGCTTTGATACTGTTCCGCATTATGCATTGCAAACAAATGACTACTGCATATCTGCATGCCGTAGGGGATAATTAAGATTTCGGTTTGGTGCGCATTGGTTGCAACCAAATGGCCAGCTCATTGCATGTCCTTGATTTTTGATGATGATTTTCTGTTTGGTGCATTATACTCTGGTGGGTACCGAGTAGAATATAGGAATTCCTGCTGCAAATATGCCTGCTTGAATGATGAGATACGAATAAGATTGGGAACTGTTGCTACTCTTGCAATTTGCATGTCTGAGTTGGTATATTTTTACTTTTTAGTCATGCCTAGATCTGAACTTAGTTTCTGATGAGTACTTTATTAACGTCAACCGTGGCTTCCTGCTATCATTTACAGATGACGACATCCATTGCTATAGAGGATGTCCGAAGGGAGGTAAAAATTTTGAAGGCCTTGACGGGAAACAAAAACTTGGTTCATTTTTATGATGCTTACGAGGACAATGAGAACGTGTATATAGTAATGGAGTAAGCTTCCAGTACCCGATTTATTTA
The DNA here is from genome assembly GCA_031894775.1 of Chloris gayana. Taxonomy (NCBI): domain Eukaryota; kingdom Viridiplantae; phylum Streptophyta; class Magnoliopsida; order Poales; family Poaceae; genus Chloris; species Chloris gayana. Next base: position 42,593 of record JAUNZO010002025.1, read on the forward strand.
TTTCTGTTATTACTTGATGCTTCATATGCTGTATAAATTTCCTCTGTTCTTGTTTGCTAATTCAGTTTGCATAGTTACACAATCCCTCCCGTTTTTTTTTCATTTACTAATTATTGAAGTGGCAAGTCCAGTTATTGAAATAGATGGTTACCTTTCCCTTTTCAATGTTGATGATCTATTTCTATCTCCCATAATGTTGGATGAAGTTAGCATTAATAGCTTATAACTGTATACTATCTGGACATGTGCTAGCAGTTGCTACTTATTACTCCCTCCCTTTTGCAATGTGTATCTAGTCTGCATGCGTAGGCGGGAAATACTTGAAGACTGCTTAGTACTAGAATTATATTAATGTTGTACTCATCAGAAACAGATAAACTATTCATTTAGCTAATAAGGTCAAGAGTGGTCCTATACTGTGAAAATTTGCTTAGCTTTTGGGTCACCTTCGTATGCAGAATGGACAAACATTGTGAAACAGATGCTGACATGCTTCTTTTCTCATCCAACCTTGAGTCTTGACCAAGGATATTCTAGAAAAGGGAAAAAGCTTTCATAACCGTTGACATTCAAAGAAATGTCATTACTTCAGTCTACAAGCCTTTCGATAATTTCTTCTGTTAAACATTCTTTCACATTTAGCCAAATGCCCACGTGTTGGCAAGGTGCAACACGACAATTTGTTTTGCATGTGCAAATAAACATTTACGTGATAAACAAAATGTACAGTAATTTTCCAAAATGGGCCTAGTGTGGCATGCATCAAGTAACGTAGTTGCAGTGGTGAGTAAATAAAGAGAAAATGCAGGCTAGGGTGATAGTAATTGCAGACAGGCCATCACTGAACTTCCGTTTCTGTAATAATCATTTCATCCTACATGACTTCACTTTTTTCTTTTTGAAGCTTATGCTAATTATTTCAATATCCTGTGGTGTAGGTTGTGCGAGGGGGAGAGCTGCTTGATAGAATACTTTCCAGGTTCGTAAAAAAGCAAATTCAAATCTGTGAAACAACACTATAGTTCATATCAAAATTGCTTCAACCCAACTGTTGTTTTTGTTTGCTTTAGAGGTGGGAAGTACTCAGAGGATGATGCGAAAGCAGTCTTAGTTCAAATACTAAGTGTTGTTGCTTTTTGCCACATTCAAGGGGTGGTGCATCGGGATCTCAAACCAGAGGTGATGTTTTCGTTTTCTGCATCTCTACAGTTAGCAGAATTTGTCATCTGGACTCTATCATGGCTTCTGAACTTTTATCTTTTTTGTTTTCAGAATTTCCTTTTTACTTCGAAAGATGAGAATTCCCAACTTAAGGCTATCGACTTTGGTTTGTCGGATTTTGTAAAACCAGGTATATTTCTTACTGTTATGCTGTGTCTTGCTCAATTATTGATCTCTAACTGTCTTGGTCAACAAGGATGTTGTGTTCACTGGTCGAAGAAAAAAAAGTGATCTTAAAACTCTGTTCTGATGTTTTATACAGATGAGAGGCTAAATGACATTGTTGGAAGTGCTTATTATGTTGCTCCAGAAGTTCTGCATAGATGCTATAGCACCGAAGCTGATGTTTGGAGTATAGGTGTAATTGCATATATCCTCCTTTGTGGCAGTCGTCCATTTTGGGCACGCACTGAATCCGGTATATTCCGGTCTGTTCTCAAAGCTGACCCCAGCTATAATGAGGCACCATGGCCTTCTCTGACTCCAGAAGCAATGGATTTTGTTAAGCGTTTGCTGTGCAAGGATCCACGCAGAAGGATGACTGCAGCACAGGCTTTAAGTGAGTTTCATTCTGTCCAGGCACACTTTATTGAATATTACAGTACATTTTTGTGAGTATTCTTTATATTTTATTTCAGGTCACCCATGGATCAGAAATTATAATGACATTAGGCTACCATTGGACATCCTTATATTCCGACTTATCAAAGCTTATATTCGTTCCTCGTCTTTACGGAAAGCTGCTTTGAGGGTCAGTATCAATATATTTTGTCCTAAACTTTGTTCTTTCCTTCTACATGAGCAATATGATATTGCTTCTTCATTCGAGGAATTGCTTTATCCAACTGGAATGTGTTGTACTGAATATCTTTTAAGGTTGTGCTTAAACTAGTAAATTTAAGTAGTGCTAACAAGGTTTAGTTGTTATATGCATGACTGTTCTTTCATTAATATCTGCAACCTGCCATGATTGGTTTCTGATCTTTCTTTATCTGCTGCAGGCTCTATCAAAGACTTTAACTGTCGATGAGCTTTTCTATCTGAAAGCACAGTTTTCCTTATTGGAGCCAGACAGAAATGGATGCATCACTCTTGATAATATCAGGATGGTTAGTTCATCATAGAGCTCTTGTATGTTATCCTTTTCTTTGGAGTAAATCTGGTGACTATTATTGTCATGCTGTTTAGGCATTAACAAGAGAAGCTACTGATGCAATGAAGGAATCACGAGTTCAAGAGATTCTTGTTTCGGTACAGTTGTTTTTTATATTTCAACTTGCTTTTCATTCATACACAACTGTATCCTCACTTTATAATTTGTTGTTCTTTCAGTTGAGCGCTCTTCAGTACAGAAGAATGGACTTTCAAGAGTTCTGTGCAGCAGCAGTTAGTGTGCACCAGCTGGAAGCATTGGATAGATGGGAGCAACATGCCCGATCTGCTTATGAGTATTTTGAGAAGGATGGCAATCGAGCTATTGTAATCGATGAACTGGCTTCTGTATGTTGTCTTCTTCCCCATGTTCCTTCCATAGTTCCATTCAGTCAATTTGGTGTCTTCCTCTCTTTCCTGATATGTTATTTGCTATTTCAGGAATTGGGCCTCAGCCCTTCCGTGCCATTGCAGGTCGTTCTGCAAGATTGGATCAGACATACTGATGGGAAACTGAGCTTTCTTGGCTTTGTCAAGCTATTGCATGGCATGTCCAGCAGGTCCCTGTCAAAGATGAGGTAGCTGTTGATAATCTCTGACGAGTAACAACAGCACAAGTTTACAGTTCCCTAGCCCCAGCGGACTTGGTTCAGACAAATTAACAGGACTAAAGAACCGTCAATTGGAGCTTGCATATTGAGGGCAACTGTGTTCTAGCACCACCTGATCTGTCGCTAATTGAGTATAGATATGTTTGTTGTTGCCTGCCTACTGATCAGTTAGATGATAGGAAAAAGGAAAATCTCACCCAAGTCTGCACCATGTGATGTTTCTAACAGTTTTAGAATAGGCGTCAGGTTCTGTTGTGATTTTTTGGTGGTATAACTTTGTAATGGCCTATTTCCTGTAACCGGAGTAACCTTGCTGTGGTCACTGGGATGGCGTGTGGAGCGTGGACATATCACTTAGTAGCTAGTATCAACCGCTGTCCATTGTCATTGTCAAGTGTACCATTATACTGATTGAGATGAGAATGCACATTTTTTATGTTCAACAGTTTTGAGTATAGATGTTTCAAAAAAAATTCTATATGTTCGAAAGTTGGTCACTGGCAAGCTGAGTTCTCGGCATTTAAATAATAAAATAAGATAGAAACTAAAATGTCTGCAATTGGAGAGGTTAGTTCATGTTAATAACTTGCAAAACCATGATTTTTTGGCAAGGAAGTTACTACTTAGGTATGGCCAAGACTTTTAGATCAATTGCATCATCATCATGTTATGAATAGAGTACTACTATAGGTAATGTTCTACTCATGTACAACTCAAGTCATTATATAATTAGATATCATTATTTGGGAATTTAAGCACTTGACTGTCGTTTATTCATAAGTGGGAACAAAATTGGACAACACAATTAAACCTGCACTAGTTTCCTTATAAATATAAATGCCTCAAATTAATTTCATGACTATTATTTGTTTGATTTTTTTTTTTGCCGATATGGCCTACAAAGTGCCAGCATACATAGCTACATCCTCGCAAGTTACAACAAAAAGAATAGGAAATTAGGGTAGGAAATATCATCACGAAAGTATGGATTTGAAATTCGAAAGGACAGGAAGTAACAGTAAATTTGAGAGGAGGGGAGGGGGCAACTGCGTATTTACACAATATACAATTTTTCATCATCTCCTTCCACACAGAGGCGAACGTTACACGGCAGGCAATCTTGCGCATCCTTGTCATTTCCACGCTCGAGCGCCGGGAGGTGGAAGGGAATCGGGGCCGGGTTAAGGGCCCAAGGCGGCGTATCTGCTAGAGCGCCGGGATGCCGGTAACGAGGAGGCGCGCTGCCATGACTGCGCCGGTAGTGGTCGTGGAGGAGGATGACGACGAGCGGCCTGCGGCGATCGACATCTCCTCGGATTCCGACGAGGAATCGGAGCCAAGTTCTGAAGAGGAGGACACGAGCGACGAGGACTTCGTCGAAATCAGCGATAGTGACAGCGAGGCTGGTGGCGGGGAAGGCAGCAGCGATGAGAGCGAGGGGATGCTGAAATGGCAGCGGACGCTGAGCAATTGGGCGCGGACAGGAGCGAGGCAGCCTGCAGCAAAATCGCCGGTCTACTCCGCAGTAATCACATCCATTTCCCCTTTCTCGCGTCTGATCTCGCTTGCTATTCAGATTATTGCTCTAGTTGGTAGCTGCAGGTAGAAAATGGTGGAAGTGTGTAACAGGATTAGATGCACAAGCAGTGTTCTGATGGGCATTAGGAATTTAGGATCATTTGTGTAGTTTTATGAATTCAGTGCAGTGGCAAACTGTCAATCTGCTAACACCTGATGATAGATGAAGTTTATAGATACTGCATCTGACTAAATTTAACGTTTGACAGTTGACACCTTAGGGAAAATTTTTAGACATGTGTCATGTGTGCAATAGAAACTGGCAGGGACGTGCTTATGGATTGCTTGGCTTAAGGAAGTGTTCATAGTAGCTTCTTAATTTGAAACGTTCCATGCAGACCCTTAGAAAAAAAGATAGTGTTAGCTGAGCTGCTTGTTTGGCCATTGGTTATTCTGCTGCTGTAAAATCTCAGTCACTAGTATTTCTTCTAATGGACAACTCCAGATGAACGTCCAATGGAAACTGATTTCTAAATGGAGCTAGATGCAATTCTGTCTTGTTCAAGAACCTGTTTGTGTGTTTCAGGATTGAACGCAGTAAATCCTTTTTATTCTATATGCTATCATGTTTTTGTTTTACTGCTTAAGATGGTCTGATAAGCATTATTTTCCTGTAGCTGGGAAAAGTTTGGAGGGGATAAAGTTGGTGGAGTGCAAGGCATATTTAAAGAAGATTGGTCTTAGCCAAACTGGGGACATAGCCACCTGTACAGAGAGAATAATGCTTCATTGGAGGTTATTTTCTTAGATCTTTCGTACTACTGAGGTTTTTAATCTTTAATGCATATCTAACTCAGTTCTCAGTCCTCCATTATCTGCGTGGAAGTTATTGAACATCTGAGTTAAGATAGCACTAGTTATGTCTCATTTGTTTGTTCTCAATATTTATTTTGGATTCTGCCTGGCATTTTTATATACAGAATGTTTCACCTTGGCAATTTCTTCTTTTTTATGTATCTGAATGTAGAGATGCAACATTTCAAAATAAGAAGATATATTATATGTTTTCCTTGTTTCTTGATAGGTTCAAAGATGAGAATCCAGAGAAAATTTATCCACGGTCATCCTTCTGTATCAACTGCAAAGGTAAAAAACCTTTGAAAATGCTTTTATTTAACTGCACAGAGACTTATTCAGTGATGTCTATACTCCCTCAACGTAGGTGATGTCTGTAGGGGTGATGCTGTATTATTCAAACAGAAGGTTTATGACAAGAGGTAGTATCTACACTTGTGTAATGTCTGGCTACTGTTTGGATTGTTATCAAAAGCTTCTCTGATGTTTTTGACAGCGGTAAAAAGCATGCAAAATGTATTGGAAAACGTATAGTAGCTGGGAAAGTCATTAAGGAAAGTTATGGTAAAGAAAAGCAGCAGCACACTTTTACTGTAAGGCTTTATGCAACAGTAATGTATTACATGTCTTTTATGTTCTTGTGGGCCTTTACGAATTACAATACCTTTCCTAATCAACAGATTCAAGTATTTTGGAGCAGAGGAGTGGGCAAATTACAACCTTTGCATCTGCTACTAATAAAAGGGCGCAACCTGTACAGAATGATGACTTTCCGTCAGGTAGCAAGAGCTCTATACACATATTATTTTAGTTTGTTTTTAACATGTCATTTTTATTGCTTATTTTACTAGCCATTTAGCTAACAAGTTAAACTTAGCATGTCGTCAGGAATTTGAGTCGATGTGATTGTAATGTAATAGTATGATGCAGCGGCGCATGTCACTCTGCATACACTGAAGATTCATATTTATGTTTCTGCTGTTTTTGCTATTTGTTATGCTGAAGTTTCGTAAGCAATAATTGTTGACGTCGTTTTGGTTTCTGTAATGGAACTGCAAGAAACCATGTGCTTTTTAAGCACAGAACTTTTACATACGCGTTAATCAACAGATGTTTTCGTATATAATTGTGACAGAGATTTAGGTAATGATCAACAAATTCCAGCCGTGACCTCAGAAAGTAATAAGCATAAATGCAATGTGTGAAATTCTTAACATCAGTTCCGTGAAATTCTCATCTTAAAGGGTATTCACATATTTTTTTTTTTACTTTTTGAACCTTTGATCATATGTCAACATTGTCCATAATACTGTGAAAAAAGTAACTGTCTGTAGTTTGACCTTGATTTTAAGCTCCATAATTGACATTTGTTTTTATATAGCCTTGGCCAAATGAAGCGGAAAGACGGAAGGTTCTAGAAGAGAAGCACAACAGAGGAGATGCTGCAAGACGTGTTCGTTCTTTGAATAGACATAAGTCTGCTGGAAACAGTAATTCACTTTCTTCTTCTCAATATTGTTTTTCCGTAAAAGAAATTTGTTTTCGCATATGCATACTTTTACTGATCTTGATGTTTCTCCATATTTGGATTCATAATATTTAATCACGTTTGTCAAATGTGACATGTTGTAGGTGTCTGGTTTGATGTTCAATCTTTGCAGTTTGATACTAACTTTTTTTAGTTAAGCTAGCATTTCTTTGTGACATTTGGTAGAATTTAGTGTTTTAGTTTATCACATTGATTGCCATTTGTAGCTTAAGAAGTTGTATGCAGAAGCACCTATATCAGTAAATTAAATAGAATTTGATACAAGGATGGAGAACAGCACGAGGGGCCTTGAAATAAGAAGAATGAAGAAGAAAGAAGCATTTTCTATATTCATAGAACCTTTTCATGAATAGTATTTTGTCATTGAAGCATCTTATATTCTTGTAAATCTGTGTTATAAGTACTAACTGTTCCATCTCCATCCACTTTTGTCTGCTGAGAATTTATTTTTCAAATCATTTGAGTTAAGCTAGGAAACTTGATGAGCAAACTAATTGTATTCTATTTATCTTTGATCTGTCTTCCTGGTAGGTCTTAAAGGAAAGAAAACTCTGGAAAAGGAAAAGCATCAGGCTCAGTGTGGAAGGTCTGAACGTGGATCTGATATCATTAAAGGCAAAAAACGTTCCACACAATCCTCAAATTTTGATCTGCCTAATAAACGGTCTAAGAAAGGAGGCCAGTTGCCTCCAAGTGGAAAATTCACTAGTGATCGAAAGGCAAAGAAAAACCGTGCCCACTTTGATAAGAACATTAGTTCCGGCAGTAGGGAGATGCTGCAGAAAAACTGTCATTTGGCGCCCCTCAACACAGAAGTTGGGATGAGGAAAAGGAAGCATCGTTCTGAGCAAAAGAACAGCATTAGCCAAGTTCAATTTGAAGGAAGAGGCATTACTCTGTCTCCTCATGTCCAGGCTGATTGTGGAAGTTTAGCTGGAATACACCATCCTTTTGTTGAGAGACACCGGGGGCCCCTCCGTTGCGTGAAGTTGGCAACATCTGGCTGCCTCACCCTGGTGTCAGTTTAGTTGCTCGTCCAAACTGTCCAGATGACTTATTTGACACTACAATGGGTTTCCAACATCCAAATTCTACTCTGCATGCACCTCCGTATTTTAGGCGATCCGATCAACAGAGGGTAGCATTTCCATCATCCGACATGCCAGAAATTGCGTGCTATCCTAATGCAGGAGTATCATATGGTGTACCACATTTTAGATATCCCAGAGGAGGCGGTGCTGGTTTTCGTCGATAAAGCAGTCTGATGCCACTTGGATTGATGACAGTTTAATTTGTGGTCAACTAGATTATCTTGCTCTAGTTTCAATGTTTCATGAATGCCATATCAGATTTCCCGTGGTATGTCTGCACCCTTTTCTTGCAAGGAATCTAGTTGCGGCTAACCAATTGAAGAATTTGATTTCGTTTATCTGCATGTCCGCAGGATCTGGTGACCATATATTACCACTGAACCGTCCGAGTGACAACTGTGGTTGCATAAAGACATTCTGATACGTTGATAAGATGGTTAAGATAAACAGTCTCGTGGGTTCCTGTGTTTCAAGCTGGATGTTCGAAGCCTGAAGGTACATAAGAATGCTTTATAGATGTCACTGTCTATTAGATTCTTTTTTCATTGGAAGATCAGCATCTGCTTGCTCGTTGACTCTTTATAAAGCATTGATATGTTACAAAGTTGGAACAATCCTGCAAAACTGAATACTTTCGTTATGAAATGGGACATATGTTTCTGAAACATGACTGTATCTGAACAAAATCTGAAACCATCCCATTTGTTAACTTATATAAGTACATCCCCTATTTGGAGGAATACATAACTATAGAAGTCATGCCCTGATCTGGTTAGGACACATGACCCTTTCAGTTTTGCAAATCCATCACTGCCAGTAAATAAACGAAATCAAAAGTCGCTTGGTCTCAGGCTGAGGTTAGGACTCATTAATTCTCTCTTTATCTCGTAGGAACAGAATTATATATTCCTTTTCAAAATCCTAATGTGGCGCTACAGTCTAAAATTTTACAGCCTACGCTGATAGGGGAGTTTGATTAAACTTAGCCCCGAGGTCTTTCCATGATATATTCCCTAAAGAGCACACCATTAGCAGTTACTAGTACGCGCTAACATATCCATGTGCCAAGCATGTGCGTCTGGCAAAAGAAATCGAAAGGAAAAATAAAATGGTCGGTGTTTAGTTGGGCGCCGTATCTATCCACCTTGGAGCAGTATCACGTTTCCTGTCAGTTTTCCATTTGCATCTTTCACTCATTTTTCTATTTCTTTTCTTGAGGACCGTCTCTCGACTCTTGTTCATTCGCAGCGGTGCTGCAACCTGCGTCGGGTATCCAATACCTGGCAGTTCTCGGTTGTCTCAGATACCTCATCTTTGGAAGAACATCTACACAAACAATCCGAGAATCTTCATACAAAGCCAGCTTGAAAGAGATAATTTTTCTTTATCAAGTGGTATCGCCTTGCAGTATTGATCTTCCCTTAACTGAGAGATGAGAGAGATTCAAGGGCACCGGAACTTCGTGTGAGTTCCGCTTCTTTTCTGGGACATTTGAAAATCCACGCAGCACCTTTCCCACCGAGTGAATCCCAGTGAACACAGAACACAGCGGGTGAAGTACAACACAAATCAGCGGGTGTAGTAATCATTCTGGGATGTTTTTGTGGAGCACGAGGCATGCGCACTGGTCTTCGGCCTGCACGCGACCTTCTCTGCACGGGGACCCGAGGCGGCACGGAGGTGTAGACGAGTTGTCGGTGAGGTGTACTTGCTGACTGCTGAGTGCTGACCGGTCCTGCGTACGCGAGCCGCACGCCTGTCGGTTTGTTGAACGGGGTCAATGTTTTCGACTCTAATCAGCCTACGTGCGCTGTTGGGTTCACACGAGCACCAACCCAATTAACAACCAGCACTCGAAATGCTCGGTCGTGGATGGGAGTCAAAGAATGAAAGAATGGCTGACATGTTCTTTTGTGATATTGATGTGTTTATATGCGTGTGCAAATCAAACCTTAGCTGAACGCGATACAAAAAGTGACATCCTTTTGTTTTCTCAAGTATATTTGGGTAAGATTTCACCTTTTTTCAAACGTGAACAATCACTGTCTCTGTATCGATTTTATTAGGATTCGTAAGCCCAGTGACCCAAGTAATCTCTGTTCCACACTGCCAGGCTCTTGGGTATGAGCCTGGTCTAGAGAGCAAGGTTCATAAAATCGGATTGATCGGTGCCGTTTTGAACCGGGAAAATCGCATGGTTAACCGAGCAAACCACCAGTTAACCGATTATCTACAATAAATAGCTATGGTTTTCTCCGGCTAACCGGTCAAACCGCCCGACCGGCCGGGACCGATTTCCTGATTAACCGGGATAACCGGCCGGTTTTCACCAGTTTTGTGAACCATGCTAGAGAGACAAAAAGTCACACAGCCAAAAGCTTGCTAAGGGTTCTTTGCATCATGAGCTTGCTTGCTCACATGAAGGAGCCTACTCTAGCTCGTAGTAGGCATATAGCTAAGCAATCTGTCGTGGCTCAATTTCCCTTTTTCTTCTGGGACGATGTACTCTTTTCGTTTTCCTGTCATGTACTACACCGAACAGGAGGAATCGACGGTACAGTAACAGGGTGATGGAAAGCTCGATCTGAACAGCGAATAAGCTGCTTCTCTTGGAACCACGAGACGAAGGCCGTGCTACGTGCATGTGCGAGGCCAATGGTAACCTTTGGCTACTGGCGGGCACCAACAAATCTTGTCAACTGTGAGAGCCTAGCTAGTCTATATTTAACTGTTTGCCTGCCCGACCGGATTGGACCCGACCACCGTCCTCCCAGACATGCATCGTGGACGGATGAAATAATTTTTGGGTTGGTTTTTATTTTTCGTTTTGTGGGTCTCTTCCTGGTTCTAAGCTTTGAAACTCAGGCAGACGGAGTCTGAAAACTGTGGATATTGAAAAATGCTATGGAAACGAAGCTGCGGGATTTTTAATTTCAAACGCAGAGGATTTGAGTCTTGCCAATCTTTAGTTGTTTGGAGTGGGTTGATTAGACTTTAGACGTTGGCTCGGTGCCATGTGACGGTTTGACTCAAAGTTGGCGAGTAACAAATGATGCTGCCCGAGCTCAAGTTGTTCCTAGTGTATAGCCCTATTGTACGGTGGGTGAGTGCAAGAGAGCGCGTGATGATAAAAAGTATACATTTCCAGAGACTTGTGAATGTTTATGGACCTCACAAACCAATTAGGGGCCTACGGTGCAGTTTCCTAAGGACCACTGTACCTAAAACATACTAGTACTGTACTACCTAGAGTTCCAAAAAAGAAACTTTATAGAGAGGAAAACATGTATCAGCCGGGAAGATGAGATCATTGATCATTCTAGTTTCATCCAAACATGTTAGTACCCATTTGAAGACGTGTACCGTATGACAGAACGAAGACTCTCACTATTCTCGAGTGTTCATATATAGTACAGTACTAGCAAAGGTTGCAAACAGTGTATAACTTTATTAACACGTACTAGTACAAACTTGTGTCAAAAGGTTGGCACAGGAGCCGTTGGTAGGTGTTGACTTGGTGAACACACCACTGGCAATGGGGTCTCTCTACTGGTACTAGTAATAAGTGGAGGCATCAGTTCCTTGTTTGCCTTTCTCCCGCGCCTCTGAGCAAGTCAAGAATCAGAGGCATGACCAAAGTTTGACCTCACACGCTCATGATGTAACTCCGGAATGTTACTGGCGCTCCAAGTGGCTCTTTTGATTTTCACAGAGCTTCTCCATTGGCCACTTCGAGATAACGCCGCATTTTTAAAACACGGCCGAGAAAATTCAGATGCGAATCCGAGACGAGACAGATGGGTGATGCAGTTGCTTGCATCACAAAAGAAGCACTTGTATCGCTAAGCATTTGCATCCTGATCGCCCCAGCGGCTACTACTGTCCAACCATCGGATGGTTTTAAAAAATCTGAGAATGTCAGATCCCCCAGCTTATCTTACCGCAAATCATTCCGTCGTGCAGTAACCTAACGAAACAGTTGTGACAGTTTGCAGGCGTAGAAAATTGTTTTCGTACGCCCGGCACAGCTCAGGACATGAGCAATTTGCCGCGAAACCGATCTCGCGGCATCTGAAATACACGTCCGGCGGAATCTCGCAACAGTGCTCTCATGTTGGTGAGCTGCGTGGCGCCGATTTTATACGGGAACCGATGCGGGGGTCTGGTTAGCTAGTCCGGACACGTGTCGCGCGTACCGCCCCGGGAAGTGATCTGTCTGTAGGGCATTTCACCCTGGTGAAATGAAATTTGGGGAAAACTGACAAGAGTTTAATCTGGGGCATCAGAGAGGGAAATTGTACCGATATACTTTTTGGCCAAAAATACTTGGGCATACCATGTAATACGTACATATCTACACTAGCAGTAGTATGAAAACCTTGTGGTGTTCACAGGGAACGAAAGAATACGCTGCGCAAGTAAACAAAAAGAGAGAAAAAAATGGACAAGTAAACCCGCGACGGCGCATCTCCGGTCCGGCCATCATCTTCGATGCAGCGACATCGCCCATGCGCGCGCATTGATGCTTGTGGTTAACTGCTTTATGGATGGATCATGCTCATGCAGCAGCTTGCCTGCCGCGATTGGAGTGGTTGCCCAGCTTCCTGCTGATGCTGTGGATCGCCGGGTTGGAGCGGAGGTACCCGAAGAGGCTGTTCCGGTGGAACGGCAGCGGCGTGGTGGTCCGCCGCCGCATGTCCTCCGCGGCCGCCCGGTTGACCGTATACGGCATGTCGCTCGCCGACGCCGTGGACCCCCTCCCCTTCCGCATGGACGCGCTGCCGTCGCCCGGCTTCAGCTTCTGCGAGAACGACGCGGAGGAGGACGAGGACAGCATGGTGTACTTGAACAGCGGGTCCTTGCTCCCGGCGGCGCGGCCCTCCGACGCGCTCCGGAAGAGGAACAGGTCCTTGAGCCGCCACTTCTTGCTCCCGCTCCCGCACCCGCGCATCATCGACGTCCTCGGGGACGGCGGCGACGAAGGGAACTCGTCGTCGCCGCCGCCGCCGCCTCGGAACGGGGACAGAGACCGTGTCGCTCGCCTGCTCCTCGACGACGCGGCTGACGACGCGGTGGCGGCGGCGGGCCTGCCCTCTCCGATGGCGCCTCCGGCGCTTGACGATCCTGAGCGCCGCCGGCTCTTCTCGGCGAGCGCGGGCGGAACGAGTAGGACGAGGAGGAGGCATCGGCGTCGGCGAGCAGAACGCTCGGGTGCGGCGTGTTGAGCGGCCGGATCCTGCCGCCCTCGAAGAGCTCGTCGGCGGCGGCGAGGATCGGCGAGGCCTCCTGCAGCTGCCCGCTGAACCCGAGCGTGAAGTCGAACGTCTCGCCGTCGGCGCCCGGCGAGGACGACGCGTCGCCGCCGGCGTAGCTCGCGCGGGACGGGCTGGTCGGGGCGCTGGAGAAGAAGTAGCAGTAGCTCGGGAGGTGGTCGCCGCTGCCGGCGGTCCTCGGGCTGCACGGTGCGCTCGGCGCCATGACGGGCACCACCACCTCCATCCTCGATCGAGTCTCTCACACTTGCTTGCTCTCTCTCCTCTCGGCTTGGCCTTTAAAAAGGCTGGGGATTTTCGGGGTTTGTTAATGTCAAGTGAGGTTCGGGTTTGGGAGGTAGAGGAAGCTAGGAGGAAGCTCGTGCACGGAGACGTTAAAAGCCGCCTTTGAGACATCGGCCATGTGGGCTCATACGCAACTTGCCATTAGTTTACTATGGTTTCCATGAACAGTTCGTTATGCGATTAGTTTGTCAAGTACACACTCCTTGTTGTCAAGCACGCGGCAGCTTGCGGATTCGGGCTGTACGTAGGAATGGGTAGGTAAATGCGGCATATGGTGGATGACTCGTGTTCGAGATGTAGAACAATGATTTTTTTTAAAAAAAAAACTAAATATGATATGAGTGAAATTGTCAGAGGCGGACGGAACCCAATTTAATTTGGATCGCGATAATTTCGTGGGAACCAAGCAAGGCACGCGATCCAGATTCTGAAAAATTCTCGTTTGCCAAATTGGCCCGCAACACACAAGTTCAGCAGATGTGTGCATCACAGCAGTGACGACGATTAAGCAACGGGGAGACTGGTGACTTGAGCCGAAGATGGTGAAAATCACGTGGACGATCGATCCGGCCAGCAACCGGGCTGAAAAGTACGTCGATTGCCGCCCACCGTGGACGTTTTGTTTGTGGCCTGGCGACGGCGAGGGATCCATCTCGCAGGGGTGGGTGGATTCATTGCGCGACGGCGAACGCAGGTGTTGCTGTCGCCGTAGAAAAATTCAGAGAAGGCATCATCGTCTCGTTCTAGAATGCGTTGAACGGTTGGAGCCTCTCGACGATTTGATCCAGTTCCCCTGTTACATGCGTGCGCTGCCGTTTCGAGACGAGCAGTAGGTCGCTGTCACCAACGGTTTCAGAGTTTGGACAGCATGCGTACCGATCTTTTGTTCGCTTTCCCTGATTTTTGGAGATATGTTTTTTTCCCGTCTGCAACGCTTGATTGATAGGGTTAGGAAATACTGACATGTGCAGATTTTTCCTAATAAGTAATTTTTATTGACTATGAATTTATTAACTCAAGTATATATATTTTCATGAAAAGTTGTACATAATCGTACTGCGGGATCGAAATGGTTGCAGTGCTGCACCTGCAACTCTGGATGGCCCGTTCCTGATTTCTTCTGCCGATGAGTTTAATTAAGATCACGATAAAATTTCTACCTGAACCAGCTAAGCTACATACGCTACGCTAGTTACAAATCTGGACAACGTCTACGTGGAGCTCCATATACTTCTCTGCGTCTGTGCAAGATATATAGCAGTAGCAGGTGATCTACCTAGCTAGCTCGCGTTGCGTGCCGTGCGCACGCACGTAATTCCCGTTCGTTGTACAGCTAACGGGGCGCACCGGTGTCAACGCATCCACGGCGCCCATTTTCCATGCGGAATCAGGAAAAACGAAGGAAGGCGCTTGAAATATCTTATTATTACTACCGAGCTAGAGGAGGCTTTGGCGAAGTCATAAGATATGAGCATGTACTTAGCGCTAGTGACAGGACACGGTCACCAAACACGTAGAGAGAGAGAGAGAGAGAGAGAGATTAATTAGGGCGAGCCAGGAGGGAGCGTGTGTACTTGACCCGAGTTAATTAGCAGATCGAGATTAACTTGGAAGCAACCATCATGTAGAGTGCTCTCTCCGGTCGATCCAAGTAGTGGGTGCATGCCTGCAACGACGTCATCCGATCCACGTACGGCCACCTACCTACCCAAAGTCCCAAACCCAGCCAACTGTTGGGCTGCTATCCCTCCACACGGAGGAGGATTATATAGGGGAGATTTATTTGGAGGAGTAGGATAATGTTGTATGGAAGAACAAATGATAGAGCTCATACAACATGGATGATGTTGTATAGTAGGAGACAATGGATAGAGCTCATACAACTTGGAATTGGAAGGCATACCAAAACCAATGAATACTCCACTTCCAACACTTCTCACCCTCTATATAAAGCAAGCATGATCCCATGCTTGAGCAAGCCATTTTCAGCAGGCCAACAAGAAGTGCAGCAGACCTGCTCACAACACACAACAAAGGAGAGAAGAGAAGAAAAAGAAAGAGAGGCAATTCTGTCCAAATCGGTGGCTTCGAACCGATCACAATCAAACTATTGATCGGAGGCTCTAAAGTGCTTGGATTGACACCAAATTTGGTGAGCACGTTCTACACTTAGAGTCCTTTGATTTGGTCAGTTGATTTGGTCATTGGTTCTTGGGAGCATCGGGTTTGGGATTCGTTTTATCAGTTCGGGTCACTGCAGTTTCAGCACAGAACAGTTTTGGTAGACGAATTTTTTGGGTGGTCAAATGGTGTCGGTTTAAGCTGCAATTTGGTCAGTCACTGTGGGACACATTGAACTACTTGCCTACCAAGTTTCGTGCACTTTGGTTTTGCGGTTTGAGAGTTACGAACTGATTACCGGAGGGTACAGAATTCATGTCGCCTCTGCTTTGCCTTTTCTAGTTGTTGTTGTGGCCAAGCTTGTTGCTTGATGAAAGTGTTGCTGGTGTTGTAATCCTCTAGAGGTTCTAGAGAAGACTCTGTTGTACCCATTATTCATAATAGTGGAAGATTGGAGCGGACCGATTGGTCCCGTGGTTTTTACTCCTCACATCGAGGAGGTTTTCCACGTAAATCATCGTGTCATTTGTGCAAGTGTTCTATTTTCCGCTGCTCACTGTTGGTTGATGTTTTTTCCTCGTTGTTCAACACAAGATGAGGGATTAATTGACACTAATTACTGCCGGTTCTTCCCCAACAAGTGGTATCAGAGCTTTTGATTAAGTTTGTGCTTGTTTCAGCTTGCATTAAGATTAAGAGCTGTTGAAATTCCTTGTGTTGAAGATGGAGACAAATACCAGCAGGATGATATCACCGAATGGTTCGAATTACCAAGCTTGGAAGGGTAAGATGGAGGACTTACTCTATGTCAAAGAGTATTGGAAGCCAGTGTTTTCCACTGAGAAGCCAGAAGACAAATCTGATGATGAATGGAAGGTTCTTCATCGTCAAGCTTGTGGGTTCATTCGACAATGGGTCGACGATAATGTTTTGAACCACATCAGTAATGAGACACATGCACGATCCTTATGGCAGAAATTGGAGGAGTTGTACGCCCGAAAGGAAGGTACAAACAAGATGTTTATGATCAAGCAATTGATGAGCATAAGGTACCGAGAGGGCACTCCTGTAGCTGATCATGTTAATGCCTTCCAAGGTATTATAAATCAGCTATCCTCAATGGGAATCACCTTTGAGGATGAAATTCGAGGCTTGCTTCTACTTGGCTCATTGCCGGATTCTTGGGAGACTTTGAAAGTCACATTGTGTAATTCAGCTCCTAATGGTGTTGTTACATGGAACCTTGTCAAGACCAAGGTACTAAATGAAGAAACAAGAAGGATTGCTGAAAAAGGAAGCACCTCCTCTCAATCGGAGATGTTAGTCACCGAGTCACGGGGAGAAGTTTAAGCCGAGGACCGAAGAAAGGTACATCAAAAGATAGAAGCAAGTCAAGAGGTAAATATAATGACTATGAATGTCATTACTGCCATAAGAAGGGACACTTGAAGTGGCAATGCCGCAAGTGGAAAAAAGATAAGAAAAAGGGTAAAGCTCGAAGCAAGATAGTGATAGTGACAAGTGAAAGAGGCCGCATTACCTCAGCTGTTGAAGACATGATGATTGTCATCGATGCTGAAAATTATGGTAATGAGGGATATTCAAATTCCATTGTTGAAGAAATCACTATAGCTTCTGAAAGACAAGCCATCTACCATACAAATGGGGATGAGATGATCTGGATACCGGACAGTGGTGCTACCATACATGCTACATCTCACAGAGAATATTTTACAAATTATACACCAGGAAATTTTGGTGTTGTGAAGATGGGAAACAATGATAGAGCAGCTATCATTGGAAAAGGAGATGTGCATTTGGAAACAGAAACCGGTGCTAAGTTGGTCCTCAAGTTCAGTGAGGCATGTTGAGGCACTCGGGCTCAACATATTTTCAGTTGGATTGCTTGATGATGAAGGGTACTCGAGCAAATTTGGAGATGGACAAGTACAAGCTCACCAAGGGTAGCATGGTGGTTGCAAAAGGTAATAGAGTTTCACTTTTGTACCACGTTTATGCTAACCTCTCTAGTGTTTCTGTGAATACATTAGAGAATGAAGATCCTTGTGTCTTATGGCACAAGAGACTTGGGCACATGAGTGAGAAGGGGATGACAAGTGCTAGTGAAGAAAAATCTCCTAAAAGGGATGAAAGGTGTGCACTTGAAAAAGTGTACGGATTGCCTAGCAGGGAAACAACACAGAGTTGCTTTCAAGAGCCTACCTCCTCATAAGAAGCCAGGATTGCTGGACTTGGTGCATTCCGATGTTTGCAAAATGTCGGTAAGATCAATTGGTGGTGCAGGGTACTTTGTCACCTTCATTGATGATTTGTCCAGAAAAGTTTGGGCTTACACCCCGAGGTCTAAAGATCAAGTACTTGATGTGTTCAAGCAATTCCAAGCCTCGGTTGAGAGGGAACCGAGAAGAAGATTAAGTGCATTCGCACCGACAATGGAGGAGAATACATTGGGCCATTCGATGCATACTGCAAAGAGCAGGGGATTAGGCACCAATTCACGCCTCCAAAGACACCACAGATTGAATGGTCTTGCTGAGAGGATGTACAGGACGATAGTGGAGAGAGTGAGATGCTTGCTATCACATGCAAAGCTACCTAAGCACTATTAGGGTGAAGCTTTGATGACTGCAGTTTATCTTATCAATCTCTCACCAAGCTATCCTTTGCAGGGAGATGTCCCTAACAGGGTTTGGTACAACAAGGACGTCTCGTATGACCACCCGAAGGTTTTCGGGTGCAAAGCATATGTTCATATTCCTCAAGATGAAAGGTCTAAACTTGATTCAAAGACACGTCAATGTGTATTCCTTGGCTATGGATTAGACGAGTTTGGCTACAAGCTCTATGATCCAATTGCAAGGAAGGTTCTCGAAGCCGTGATGTTGTATTTGTAGAAGACCAAACAATTGAGGATATTGTGAAGGCAAAGGAGAAGGTTCCTCAGCAAGAACCATTTGTTTCTTTAGACCCAGCTCCTGCAATACCAGCCTCACAACGAGCTGAAGATGAAATTGCAGATGAAGCACAAGATAATGTGCAAGGTACAGGTGATGAGAATGCTCCCAAGCATCATGAGTCCGATGCTGAAATTAATGATCCGGATCAGCAGCCACCAGTACCGGAAGATCCACCAGTAGTTCCACTCGGAAGATCTAGTAGAGATCAAATCCCTTCCACCGGTATCCCTCGGATCAGTATGTGGTGTTACTATCCGACGGTTCGAACCCGAGTGTTTTGCAGATGCTATGGAAGATATGCACAAGAAGGAGTGGATGAAGGCTATGCAAGAAGAAATGGATTCCTTGCATAAGAATCAAACATATGAACTGGTGAAGTTGCCTAAAGGCAAGAAAACTTTGAAGAACAAGTGGGTCTATAGAATCAAGCATGAAGAGCACACGCCACATCCAAGGTACAAGGCCAGGCTAGTTGTGAAAGGATTCGGCCAGAGAAAAGGAGTTGACTTTGATGAAATCTTTTCTCCGGTTGTGAAGATGACATCAATTAGAGTAGTCCTTGGCTTGGCAGCAAGTCTTAACTTAGAGGTTGAGCAGATGGATGTGAAGACGGCCTTCCTTCATGGGGATTTGGACGGAGGAAGAGATCTACATGGAGCAGCTCTGAGGGGTTCCTTGTTAAAGGTAAAGAAAACTACGTGTGCAAACTCAAAAAGAGTCTTTATGGCCTTAAACAAGCACTAAGACAATGGTATTTGAAGTTTGAATCAGTTATGGGGGAGCAAGGCTACAAGAGGTGTAGCTCGGACCATTGTGTATTCATTCAGAGATTCTCAGGTGATGATTTTATTATCTTATTGCTCTATGTGGATGATATCTTGATTGTTGGCAAGAATGTCTCTAGAATTGCTAAGCTGAAGAAAGAGTTGAGCAAGTCTTTCGCCATGAAAGACTTGGGGCCAGCTAAGCAAATTCTCGGGATGAGAATTGAGAGAGACAGAAGATCCAACAGGTTGTACTTATCTCAAGAAAGGTATATTGAGAAAGTACTTCAAAAATTCAGGATGAACAATGCAAAAGTTGTGAGTTGTCCTCTTGCAGCTCATTTCAAGTTGAGCACCAAACAATGTCCTTCTACTGATGAGATGAAGAAGGAAATGCAAAAAGTTCCTTATGCCTCAGCAGTTGGAAGTTTGATGTATGCTATGGTGTGCACAAGGCCCGACATTGCTCATGCGGTCAGTATCTGTGAGCAGATATATGTCTAATCCAGGAAGACCACATTGGGAAGCCGTGAAGGGGATTTTGAGGTACCTCCGGGGCACTTCAAAGCTAAAACTTTGCTTTGGTGGATTCAAGCCCGTGTTGGTTTCATACACAGATGCAGATATGGCTGGAGATGTTAATAGTAGAAAATCTACTTCAGGGTATTTGATCACCTTTGCAGGGGGAGCTGTGTCATGGCAAAGCAAGTTGCAGAAATGTGTTGCATTGTCTACAACTGAAGCAGAATTCATTGCAGCGACAGAGGCAAGCAAAGAGCTATTATGGCTAAAGCGGTTTGTGAAAGAACTTGGGTTCGAACAAGACAAGTATGTGTTGCTGTGTGACAACCAAAGTGCTATTCACTTATGCAAAAATGCAAGCCTCCACTTTAAGTCCAAGCATGTCGATGTCAGATATCATTGGATTCGAGATGTGTTACATTCAAAAGAAATATATCTAGAAAAAGTCCACACTAAAGACAATGGTGCCGACATGTTGACTAAGGTGATGACAAAAGAAAAGCTCGCGGTTTGCTGCCGACTCGCTGGCATGACTGCCGAAAGGCAGTGAGACCCTCCATGATGTCGGGAGGGGGAGTTTGTTGGGCTGCTATCCCTCCACATGGAGGAGGATTATATAGGGGAGATTTATTTGGAGGAGTAGGATAATGTTGTATGGAAGAACAAATGATAGAGCTCATACAACATGGATGATGTTGTATAGTAGGAGACAATGGATAGAGCTCATACAACTTGGAATTGGAAGGCATACCAAAACCAATGAATACTCCACTTCCAACACTTCTCACCCTCTATATAAAGCAAGCATGATCCCATGCTTGAGCAAGCCATTTTCAGCAGGCCAACAAGAAGTGCAGCAGACCTGCTCACAACACACAACAAAGGAGAGAAGAGAAGAAAAAGAAAGAGAGGCAATTCTGTCCAAATCGGTGGCTTCGAACCGATCACAATCAAACTATTGATCGGAGGCTCTAAAGTGCTTGGATTGACACCAAATTTGGTGAGCACGTTCTACACTTAGAGTCCTTTGATTTGGTCAGTTGATTTGGTCATTGGTTCTTGGGAGCATCGGGTTTGGGATTCGTTTTATCAGTTCGGGTCACTGCAGTTTCAGCACAGAACAGTTTTGGTAGACGAATTTTTTGGGTGGTCAAATGGTGTCGGTTTAAGCTGCAATTTGGTCAGTCACTGTGGGACACATTGAACTACTTGCCTACCAAGTTTCGTGCACTTTGGTTTTGCGGTTTGAGAGTTACGAACTGATTACCGGAGGGTACAGAATTCATGTCGCCTCTGCTTTGCCTTTTCTAGTTGTTGTTGTGGCCAAGCTTGTTGCTTGATGAAAGTGTTGCTGGTGTTGTAATCCTCTAGAGGTTCTAGAGAAGACTCTGTTGTACCCATTATTCATAATAGTGGAAGATTGGAGCGGACCGATTGGTCCCGTGGTTTTTACTCCTCACATCGAGGAGGTTTTCCACGTAAATCATCGTGTCATTTGTGCAAGTGTTCTATTTTCCGCTGCTCACTGTTGGTTGATGTTTTTTTCTCGTTGTTCAACACAAGATGAGGGATTAATTGACACTAATTACTGCCGGTTCTTCCCCAACACCAACGGCAGCACGGGCACGTACGTGGCTTATGATCTGCTTCGGCGCGCGACGTAGCACAGCCCGTTTCCTCCGGCTTCGTCCATGGCCTGACGTCGGCAGCAGAGAAAGGCAGGCGTCGCGGCGGCTTACGTGGGCGAGCGGCCGCTGCTGGGCTGCTGCCATATTCCACGTCCATATCGTTCCATTATCCTCTCTCTCTCTCCTCCTGATGACGTGAATGAATCGCGGCGACGCGACGGCCGTTTCGTTTTTCTTCGGTGAAACTGTGTTACGTACGTGCCTCTTGACTTGCCTCGACGCAGCAGCCACACCTCCTTAATTATTGGAGAGCCGGGGCAGAGAATTCAAGCTCATACGGCGCGGGTCAGGTGGCCGGCCGGTCTCATCTGCGGAGGAGTTTGAATTTTCTGCGGCGCACGTTTCGTGAAGAAAAGCGGATGACTTTTGCAAGCACACGTCGGCCAAGATACGAACCTCGCCTCCTAACTTCAATCATACGGGTGTCCATCTCTTTCTCGAAAAAGACACGTTCAATCTTACGGACGCCCCACATGAACGTACGACGATCGGATGAAAACCTCCCAAATGCTAGATGCGGCTAAACCTTTAAGAACAAAACTTAATTTTATATATTTGCAAGGATTGGTAGGGGCCGCGCGAACGCGTACCCCCTCTTCCACAAATTACGACGTCCACTCCCCTACTTTGAGTAGGAGATGGTAGACCAACGCCCTCACAAAGTGCAATGCGAGCCATTGATCTAGGCCACGGCCCTTCTTGATCGGCCGTAGACCCCGTCCAGGTAAGTATGTTTCTAGGACGCACCGAGGGCTGGTTATGTATCCGCGTCTCGAACGCGAAGCCGTACGTGTGCCCGGTGTGGTTCTAATTCGAAACAAGGCGCCGTGCACGAGCCGTTCCGTGTGTGGGCCGGATTCTTGCAGTATCCAGTTTTGGTACGGGCCGGCGTGCATGATGGGCCAATTGAGCCAGGTAGCGTAACTGTTGACGGGTTGAGGCGCGATTCCAAACATCTTGCTCGGCCCATGAAGACCTGGGCCGTACGTGGCGTGCGAGCGGATTGATTCTCTAGAAAATTTCATTTTCCAACTCAATTACGCATTGCAAGCATCATCGCACACAATATTCGGGAGAAGTTACGGCTCCTCTGGAACGCATCATGACTCTTTTCTTTTTCTCTCCATAATCTAAGAGACTTCTGCGTTCGGGGCCGCCGTCCTATACAGTATACGCTACCTGCCTACCTAGCAGGCTAGCACGTACACACAGGAGACACTAGCGCTCGTCCGCCACACATTCAATCTTCTGAATAGCTATATATCTGTTCAGACCTAACGTTCCAACTAATCAACAGCCATTGGATGCTAATTACTGTATGATTGACACTATTCAATCTTACGGATGCGCTGCCGTACAACAAGCCATACGGACCAGCAGTGTCACAAAACTAGTAGCACATCAGATGAGGCTAAACTTAACAAAATTTAAATTTGCAACAACTGGTAAGGGCCGCGCGAACGCGTACCTCCTATTCCACAAATTACGACGTCCACTCTCCTACTTTGAGTAGAAAGATGCTAGACCAAACGCTCTCACAAAGTGCAATGCGAGCCATTGATCTAGGCCCCGGCCCTTCTTGATCGGCAGTAGACCGCTCGCCCTCCTCTGGAGCAGGTTGAATTGTGAGGGAGCAATGGGTGTATTCAGTAGCAAAGACTGAAATATGTTGCTTTCATTTAGGTGCCAGATGTTGAGGGATCACTGGAGAATAAATGTGAGCTCACCAGAACACCATATGGGAGGCGCTTTGCCAATGAGGTCTGCATTCAACTCAAGCTGTACTTGTATTTCCTTCCACTCATATATTGGGCAGTTCATTCACACATTTTTCATATTACTGCCAGGAGACTTTTGTGCGAATTTGTTTCTCTTTTTTTTTTTTGGGGGGGGGGATGAAGGGACAAGTCCCTACAAATTAATATATATATGTATTGATAGAGCAAACATAAGTTTTGTACATCATCTAAGATAACAGCACAAAAATGGGAAACAAATTCAGAACCAGGACTCTAGTCATTGCCTCAGCTGGTCAACATCCTTCTTTCTTGTTCTACGGACAGTCCATGCAAATTATTGCAGAATAGATACATGATTCAGATATCAGCTATAATCAAAATATAGAATTTGATTTGCCAATCTGGGCATATAAAACCGACAAATCTATCATGTTTGAATTTTATCTCAAAGCTGGAAATGTTTTGGGAAAACAACATTGAAATTGAATCTCAGCTTTTGGTAGTTGAGGTAAGCAAGCTGGAGTCAAAGCAAATTTTTAGCTTGTTGGCTTAATAGTGCCAGAAATACCTGTCAATTTAGCACATTATGTTGCTTTGCTACATATTATGTTGTGAGATGTTATTGTTT
Organism: Chloris gayana; assembly: GCA_031894775.1. Classification (NCBI taxonomy): domain Eukaryota; kingdom Viridiplantae; phylum Streptophyta; class Magnoliopsida; order Poales; family Poaceae; genus Chloris; species Chloris gayana. The sequence continues at coordinate 66,588 of JAUNZO010002025.1, forward strand.
CAACGGTTATAGTAGTCATGCACTCATGATGATCTTTCTCGATGCAGGTTTCATGCTAAAGAATATCCGGCATTTGATAAGGAATTATTTCCTTATAGTTTGGGATATTGCCAAGCAGGTGTGGTTTAGGTTTTTAATTGGATGCATAATCTAGTTTCCTTTTCCAGCTCTGATGTACATTTCATCTTTTTTCTTACCTCACAGAATCGAATGTACCCTATGATGATTCTATGAATTTGCGCAATGTCCTTTGGTTGGCACCATTGCCTTCTAATCAGACCAAAGCTTGGTTAGCACCAGGTACAGTGATACTGTTTACTCAACGTTTGTTCAATCACCTATACCTATTGATACTGCTTTCTGTTTTCCTGATTACTAAGTAGTCTGTATTTCATTTTTTTCAACTCTTTTCAAATCCCTATTCATTGCTATATACCACAGGAGTCCTAGTTGTTTTGGCTGCACATCCTGATGGGGTTATCTATCAAGAGATGATACACGACTATGTTCAAGTTGTAAGAACAGTATATGAAGGTTTGTGCTGGTGCTTCATCTATCATTGTGACATGATAATGTTCTTTGGGCATGTTTGTTTTCCTCCCAGCTTATATAAGCATGTTCCAAGGCCAGTCTGATAAATGCCATCATAGATGCCAAAATAAGCTACCAAAGAGCAGATCTTATTTGGCATCGAGGGTGGTATTTTACCATTTGCACATGCTTAAGCTGTGTGGTAACAAACAGGGGCTTAACTAAATTGACAACCAAAGTGATCTTTTGACATTTCTGCAGATGATTTTGGGGAGGTTGCTGTGGATGTCAACTATCTGAATGTTGCCAATGGAAGCCCTGAAGATAAAATTTTCATTTGTTAATGTGTGTGCGCGCGTGTGTGTGAAAAGTCAGCACCTCTGCCTAGGGCATATAAGACATCAATTCGTTAGCTGGTGAGGTGGTTAGACTGGTTAGAACTTAGGAGGGAATGAGGAGGGTGGAGTGAATATGGGCGATGGAGGAAGAAATTACTGGTTATGATACAATGGAATTGGTGTAGACAATGCACACGTGCTGAGGACAACCGAGACAGTGAGAAAGCAAGTTAGGTTATCATCAAGTTGAGGGGTCTGGACATTATTGAATGAATCCCTTATTTGCTACTGAAGAAACCCTTCCTTTAGGTTGCTCCTTTTAGAATTTTCTTTGGTTATGCCACTAGCTAATACGCTGAGGTGGCTGTAAGGGATTATTGTATAAAATGCCTATATGCACAGCCTTAGTTGTTGCATGTTTGTCCAACATACTACTAGATTGCCAATCATCATTTGTTTTAACTAGTGGAAATGATTTTGTACCATCCCTAGTGTGAGTATCCAACGAAATAACAGTGATTTTCCCCCTAATTTGGAGTGCACTTATTTTGTATTTTTTTGGTGACAATTTAGCAGTGCTTTGCTTCCAAAATTTATCTATATATGTCATTGCTTTATATTTAATTAGGTATGTTTGTTATTTGAGGATTCAATTGGTAGGGATGTAAGAACCACATACAGTATTTGATAGCCTCATGGCACTGCACGTGTATGACCTCATTTTTCATCTTCGTTGAAAGAGTACGTGGTGGACTTATGCACTTTCACTAGACCAACCAATAAAAAGTAAATAAGAAAATGCAGCACATGCCTCCTTGACCACCGAGCAGTCCAACGCCTTCAGGCGTGGCATCACTCTCTTATGGTAATTTATCTGTTCGGTGGCATTTGTAGCAAAAGTTTATATGGTAGATGTATATATGTGCACCGATCGAGAAAATAAAGTTTCACAGTGAGGAAAGCATTGCACCAAGATCAAATTTTATTGTGCTAATGATTGTATCCAGAAATGCCAGTTGTATATAGGTTCGGAAAGAAGTTCAATGCCTCCAGCAATGAAATCTTGCACCTATCGAGAGTATGCACCCCTTCCTTGTGGAAGATATTTAGCATGTATAAGCAGAAGATTTTTACGGTACAACCAAACTAACAGTTTTGTTTGAATCTAATCGTTCGGCTGGAACAGAAAATGCCTATCCTAACTAAAAGATGATTTTCAATAAGTACCTCAACAAACTCTCAGAGGCCAGAGATCATACCGAACAACTGCGTTTCAGTTTTTTTTATGTTTACATCAGTTCTTATCTGAACACAACACCCTCCTATAAATAGACCGGCCTCCGTGCCTAGGTTCCATACCAACAAACGCAGTAGGCAACAAAGCCTCCATTCCGCATCCATCTGAAGAAAGAAGAAGAAGAAGAAGAAGAAATGGCGGCGCCCTCCTGCAAGTCCATCCCGATCGCCTTGCTCGTGGTGTTTGCCACGGTGGTGGCGCCCAATCTGCAGCAAGCTGCGGCGATCAGAGGCGACGGAGCAGAGAAGGCCGTGGCGGCGCCTTCACCGAGCGCCGCTCCGATCCATCTGCTGGAGGGATGGACGTCCTCGGACTTCATTTGCTTCCCGTTCCTTCCCAAGGTTCTGCGGGACCTTTGCCAGCTTCTGTTGAAGGGGCCGGTGTCGGAGTGCCGGTCGCCGCTCAAGGGGAAGCTGGTGTCGTCGTGCACGGACTACCTCACCAACTCCAGCATAGCAAAGCCTTCAAACGCCTGCTGCCACCACATCAACGAGATGTACAATGACGCCACGTCAACGTTCTGCTTCTGCCACATCGCCAACGGCGACATCGGCCAGCTTCTGCCGGCGCCCCTCAAACCCAAGCGCGCCATCGCAGTCCTGACCAAGTGTGACATCGGTCTCAGTGCAAATCAGATCAAAACCTTCTGCGTCGATCATCCTCGTAAGTCTCTGTTTCTAATAATGGTTATTCGCTTTCTCTTCCACGTAGAGCACTGAATACCTATTACTTGTTTGTTAAATTAAACAGAGACTTTCCATGTACCGCCGATGGACGCTCCACCACCGGATGATGATGATTCCGATGAGAACAAGGCTTAGATATGTAAGTTTGTTTGCCTTTCTTTTTCTGGTCCAAGAAAGATTTTTCGTTATTACTAGATTTTGAATCAGCGAAATTATAATTTTTTTCTCCGTCTGTTTTGCAGCTCGAAGTAGCACGACAGAGGTTGGTCGGTAGGAGTAACAATAAGAGCTTTGGATTGCGGATCCATGAACCATCTGAGATCAGCGTGGAGTCATTAGTATGCGTCGTCGTAGCTGTGTGTGTTAGTGTTATGAAAGTTACAACCTCCTGCTCCTATATAGATTGAGAATTATTTGTAACGTGAGTCAATAAAGCGGTCAGTTTTATTCCTCTGCATATCTGTTTTGTTCACTTGCTGTAATGAGAACTTTGGTGAGCAGTGTCACAAAACTAGTAGCACATCAGAGGAGGCTCAACTTTATAAGAACAAAATTTAAATTTGCAAGCATTGGTAGGGGCCGCGCGAACGCGTACCCCCTCTTCCACAAATTACGACGTCCACTCTCCTACTTTGAGTAGAAGATGGTAGACCAACGCTCTCACAAAGTGCAATGTGAGCTCATTGATCTAGGCCATGGCCCTTATTGATCGGCCATAGACCCCGTCCAGGTAAGTATGTTTCTAGGACGCACCAGGCGCTTGTTATGTATCCACGTCTCCCACGCGAAGCCATGCGAGTGACCGGTGTGGTTCTAATTCGAAACAAGGCGTCGTGGGTGGGCCGGATTCTTGCAGTCTCCGGTTTCGGTACGGGCCTAGCCAGGTAGCTTAACGGTTGACGGGTTGAGGCACGAGGCCGACGAGCCCGTCCACGGCGACTCCCACATCTGGCTCGGCCCATGAGAACCCGGGCCGTGCTGTCAGAGCGGACCTTAAATTTCATTTTTCCAGCTGAATTACGTCATCGTACATACTCCAGGATTTCAGACAAGCTATATATACTGTACAGTAGTACACATTGTGACCTCCTGTTCTCACAAATATTATTCAGGAGAAGCTACGGCTCCTTTGGAACACATCATGTCATGGCTCTCTTTTTTCTTTTTTCTTTCTGCGTTCGGGGCCGCCGTCCTAGCTAGAGACACTACCAGTACAACTATAGAACGTACGTACACAAAGGAAACACTAGCTCCACAGAGATACACGGTGCTTGGTGAGATACGACGTATTAACAGATAGTTTATAGTGATCACCATTTCCGGCTAGGCGGGTCCCTGGAGATGAGGAATCCCAGCTCCTTCTCGGCGAAGTCGATGAGGTGCTCCATCTCCCACTCGTCCACGTATCCGTTGCGGTCCCTGTCGACGCGGCGGACCACGCACCACGCCCTCACGTTGGAGAACCACGCGCCGCGCCGCTGGATGGCCTCCCGGAGCTCGCGCCGGCTGATCCGCCCGTCGCGGTCCCTGTCGAACTGCTTCAGCCACTCCTTGAACTCCGCCGCCGTGATCGTCGTCCGGTGCTCCCGGCCCGGGAACTGCAGGCACCTCGACGCATCAGCCGGTGCCAGGCACTTGGCCAAGGACATGTTTTGGCGATGCTGAAGCTAGCCAACTTCTTCTTCTACCTGCTTCTACCTGATGCTGAGCATGCATGTGTGATTTTATACGCAGCTGGTCCCTGGTCAATGCAGGCTCTTGGTTCCAATTAAGCTTTATTTTATTCTTCTCTATCCACAGCCTGCAGGTTGCAAGCTATAGGGGTGTGTGTCTCGCCGGCAGTGGAGGACACGCCCGCCAATGGGCAAGAAGCGTGCTCTTCATTCACCCTATCCTCGCATACGCGTGTCACATCCGTTACTTTTTCGGTTTGTTTTGTCTCTTACTCCGTATTGAATTGATGCCAAGGGAAAACGAGGGCATCTCTTTTTGACGATATGGAGGCCTGCAATTATTTGATTCCATGTTATGCCTCCCGCAAGCTATATATGTAGTAGGAGAGATCTAATTGTCAAGCAATGTGTTTCTCATCCACATACGTGGAGTTCTAAGATACTCCAACCGTCCTAGCTATATCATTATCGTTACACTGTATATGCTTGTAGCAATGCAAAGGATTGGAGGTTCTCTCTGCCTGCTTGCCCTAGAAAGAATCGAATCTCCGAAAGTTTTGGCACAATGCATACCCCGACGAGCCATATCCCTACAATGCAAGACCCTAGCTAACGGAAGAGACGACCAAACAGTTTGCACAATATTCCCATTCACGTGAACGGGATAAACGCTTTTCCAGTTTTCTTGTTACAGTATCCTAATTATAGTACCATCGATTCATGTGCCAAGGGATCAATGCTCACAATGTGAAGTAGTTTTCTTTATTTAAGGAGAAAACGCACTACTCGAAGGCCTCGGTTACTGGTTGAGAACATATCTAGTGATTCCACCGGGTTAGGTTCCGTGCCCGTGCGACTGATTTGCACTACAAAATATGTGTGAAGCATTGTAAGAAAAATATATAGAGATGGTGAATGTTATCTTCTACCATCATGCAAAATCACATATGCAAGAAGTACTTGTACAATGCATAACGAAAAACAGAAGTCAATATTTCAATAATAACGGGTTGCGAATGCAATATGAACATTGCAACTCGTAATTGCTGAAACTGTTTTTCTCTTTTTTTTATTATGTCTTGCACAAGTATTTATTGCATATGGAACTTTGCATGGTTGTAGATGACGGCATGTACTTAGTTATGTGTTCATATTGTAATTTGAATTTGTATAAGTTGTTTCTAGTTGTTGTTTTTTTGCATGTGGGAACATGAGAGGATCTAAATAGTGCTTGGAACAATTGACGATGTTAAATATTATTCATCAGATGTTAAATATTAAGATGTTACCACCACATCTTAAATATTATTCGTCACGCATAGATGGTGTCTAACGCATGCTCATCTTACATATGTCACACATATATTTCCATTGATTCTACTGGATGCAAAACTAGCTAGAATCTCGACAGTTCTACTACAATTGTTGTTGATTCTACTGGATGCAACTAGCTAGAATCTCGACAGTTCTACTACAATTGTTGCCTGGGCCTGCATGCTAACTGGAGCTTGCAACTGATCATCTCGTTGATCCTTCATTTTTACTAAGCGTACTCCGTTGTTAACTCCAACGTCCTATCCGCAGGCTTCAATAACATGTAGTGGAAGACATGCGGATGGTGAGCTACAGGCAGTTAGCTGTTCCATGTGTGTGTCCACCTACAACATACGTACGAACATATGCTGGCAAGCAAATCGAGAACATCATCCTCCTTTCGGCGATGTGGACTCGTCCAAATTATCTGATGAGAATGACTTTTGTGGGTATAGAGACATGTGTCCCTCTAACTTTTTTATTAATTATGGTTAAAATTAAATATGGAATTTCTGATTATATTATTAAACATGTCGAACTAGTTGTAGATACATTGTCAAATCAAAAATTTAAATACAAAAATATCAAATATTTGACAAATTTGTCAAATATAACATAATTTCATAAAATTGTTAGAATTTGATATTTTTGTACTTTAATTTATAATTTTATAACATATCTACAACTAGTCTAACATGTGTAATAATATAATTAGAAATTTAATACTAGTATTTAAATTTAACTAGCTAGAATCGACAGTTCTCTACTAGAATTGTTGTCGGCCTGCATGTTAACTGGAGCTTGCAACTGATCATCTCGTTAATCCTTCATTTGTACTAAGCCTGCTCCGTTGTTAACTCCAAGCTTCATTCGTCCCTACCTCCGGGCTTCAACAACTCGCAGCGGAAGACACGCGGATGGTGAGCTATAGGCAGTTTGCTGCTGCTGCATGCGTGTGTCCACCTGCAACATACGTACGGACGTATATATGCTGGCAAGCAAAGCGAGAACAGCATCCTCCTTTTGGCGATGTGGACTTGTCCAAATTATTTGATTCCATCTTTACTTAGTAAATGCCTGCAGCAAACTACACACATGTGTCTGTACGTACTACGTACAGGATCAACTTTGCCAGTTCAAAGTATTGGTCAAGTTCTCTTTGGCTCTGGCGTTCTCACAAAAGAAAAGCATCTATTAATTAACTCACCTTTAAGTTACTGACCGGTATTCAGGATAAAATTGGAAGAGATTCTTCATTTCTTATCTCACCCTAGCGTGAGATTAACCCAACGTTTTCTTTTCCTCGAATGCCATAGTGCCATGCGATGCCTAATCATATTTGTTTATGAATGCAGATATTCTACAACGGCCCTGGGCAAACATCCACAACCATAATAAAATTCAATTGGAGGACACTTTCAAGTTTCAACCATGAGCAAGATAAAAATCTGAATAAGACAAACTATCAAACATGATAGCTACAAGGCAGGTTCCTATTGCAAGCTCAAATGAATTTCCAATTGTCCAGTATGCAGATGACACTTTGTTAATAATGGAAGCATGTCCAAAGCAACTCTTTGTCTTGAAGGCTTTGTTAAACACATTTGCTGCATCTACAGGTTTAAAAGTGAATTACAGTAAATCTCATGTAGCGCCAATTAATGTACCTAAGGAGAAAATGGATATTCTAGCAAGGACTTTCAACTGTCAAATTGGCTCTTTACCTTTTACTTACTTGGGATTACCTCTAGGCACTCAAAAGCCCACTGTTGAGGAATGCTTACCACTTGTCCAGTGCATTGAAAGGAGGCAAGTAGCTTGTTCCTAGTTTCTCACACAAGGAGGTAAATTACAAATGGTAAACTCTGATTTATCTTCATTGCCAACTTTATATATGTGCACAATCAAGATACCCTTGACAGTAATTGAACAATTGGAAAAATATACGAGACATTGTCTATGGCGTGGTGCTGATATGAATGCCAATAAACCATCACAAGCTGCATGGGAAATGGTAGCAAGGCCAAAAAGTGAAGGTGGATTGGGTATAGTGAGGTTACAGACAAAGAATGATGCTCTGTTGCTGAAGAATTTGCATAAATTCTTTAATAAGGAGGACCTACCTTGAGTACATTTGATTTGGGATCAATATTAGAGGAATGATCAATTACCAGGTTTTAGAAAGAGGGGATCCTTTTGGTGGCATGATGTTGTTAAGTTGTTGACTATCTATAAGGGTTTAGCTCAAGCTCATCTTAAAAATGGTATTACAATAAACTTCTGGAATGGTCAAATCCTGGCAACCAAGTATCCTGAATTTTTTTTCCTTTGCCAGAAATAAGCACTTGGTTGCTGCAAGAGTTATGCAAATGGAGCATATGCATCAGCTCTTTTATTTGCCTTTATCTGAAATAGCTTATAACCAAATGCAGGGTCTCGAGCAAGATTTAAATTCAGTTCAGATTACAGTGAAATGCAGGGTCTCGAGCAAGATTTAAATTCAGTTCTGATTACAGTGAAAAATGACTTTTGGTCATACATTTGGGGTACAAAGAATTATAGTACCAAGAAGGTTTACAAACACCTAATGGGACACTCCCACATTCATCCAGCTTTTCACTGGTTATGGGCCTCATCTTGTCAACTGAAGCACAAAGTTTTCTTTTGGCTAGTTTTACAAGACATAGTGAATACCATAGGTCTTTTAAGGAGAAAGAATATGTACCTTGACGATTATAATTGTGGATTATGTATTTTTGCATAAAGAGGAAACCCTGCAACATCTGTTTCTTAAATATCCTTTTGCGCGAAGATGTTGGCAACTTGTTGGGATTTCTTACCCTACAAATGCAACCAAGAGTTGCTTTCACTATGTTCAGGAGATAGTTGCAAGTACCTTTTGCAATGGAAATTATAATCATAATGACCTATTGCGTTTGGACTACAATGAATGCTTGGTTTTTTTACAGTGAAGATCCTACGCCGAAAAAGTGCAAAAGAAAATTTATCCGAGAGTTCTCCCTGCTGCTGCATAGAACAAAGCACAAGTTTTTTTCCCTCAGATTAGAGAATGGTTAGATTCTTTTGTATAGATGTTTTTCTCATTGTTTTTTCTTTCCCATGTACTATAAAACATTTTTATTTATTCAATAAATAATCTGTAGGACCGTTGGGTCCTCCAGTTTCATTAAGAAAAATAGCTACAATGCAACCCGCAACACGATGACAACTCCGAATTAGAACAACTAGATGGGACTATATGCAATTTGATAAATTGCTTATGTCCCCCTTCATATACAAGACCAACATGTTACATATAAACTTAGCTTCATGATGTTTTTGAATCACTTTGCCACTCAACCTTTGCTTCATTTCATCTGTAATTTTGTGATACAATGATATACTAAAGATGCAGTTTTATGATCCAACTCTCTAAATCTACAGTTGTGATAGTATTTTTTTTCAAAACCTATAATCTTGTGAAATTTACTCATTAATAAAGTAATTACCAGGATACACGTATTCTAGTTAATTCAATCGATGAAATCACTCAGTAGAGTCTAATATTCATGTTTGCTGGTGTAGAGATAAATTTACAGAATACAAACGTGAGGTCCACATGTGAATATTCATGTTTGCTGGTGTAGAGATGAATTTTACAGAATAATATGATGAGAAAAACCAAGGTTAAGTGACACGATAAATACATAGTGCTTTGTGAGAAAAAGGAACATAAAACTCAGGATTTCAAGAAACTTACTCTTAGTATTACAATTTTGCTTATAATCAGTTGAACAGTATCTTCCTCTTTCGTAAATACTATTCAGGAGGAGGAGCTGAAGCTGTCAGCCAGCTATAAAGAAAATATATGAAAAAGTAAAAAAAAAAAAACGAAAAGGAAAGGAAAATCCGGTTCAAATACTAACTATATATTATCCCTTTTTTTTTACGAACGATTGTAGTTATACTTTATACGGTACAGGTATGCGCATTTTGCTAATACACCTTGTAGTCCCTATTCAGCGAAGCAGAGGAGGGAGGAGCACGAGGCGGAACATCACGGGCGGTGATCATGAATCCCAGCTCCCTCTCGGCGAGCTCGATGAGGTGCTCGACCTCTTCCTCGTCCACGGCGCCGTTGTGGTTCTTATCGGCGCGCCGGATGGCGAACCGGGCCCTCAACCCGGCGAACCGCGCTCCCCGGCGGCGGATGGCCTCCCGAAGCTCCTTCCTGCTGATCCGGCCGTCGCGGTCAGCGTCGAACTGCTTCAGCCACTCCTTGAACTCCTGAACAGTGATGCGCTCTCTGGTCGGCATGGCTGCCACTGGTGCTTTGATCCGGCAGTCCGGTTAGCTGAAGAAGTTATATATGGCTGTAGCCTGTAGCAACAATAGTTCTATTCTATCATCAGGCCGGAGCCTCAAGTAGGTGTTCCTCCTTTTATAAGCTGCAAACTGATGGCTGTATTGGCTTCTAGCTGCAAGCAAGCAGGTTTGTCGATCTGGTCATTCGCCGTGAAACACACGCAGATACCAGTGGAGTGGCGCAAACGTATGGTAGCGACGTATAAGGCCTGCGTACCGCGTCGTTTCTCCCGGTTATCGAATCTCCTTTTCTTGTGATGCTGAGTCCTTCAATTATTTTTATGCTGTGCTTGCAGTGTAGATCAAGCTATATGTGACCTTCGTTATTCTTTGACGCAGTGCGCTCGGTCCACGTGCGTACTACTTTTGAATTGTTCATCTTTGCCAAGACGAGTGGCCGTCTTTAAAAAGAACAGAATTTAGAAAAGTTTTGTCTCAACTATCATGCCTTGATGAAGCATATACTTCCATTAGCTTATAAAGTCGTAAAGGAAAAGACAAAAATGTTGTTTGTGGGCCTAGGAATAATGGAGCTTGAGATTTCATCAAAATTAAGTCTTTTTATTTCAGCTTTAGATTGTTTAAAAAACCTGTACTTATAATACAGTAAAAGTTGGGTAGTGAAAATCTTCTGCTCCCTCCATCCCACAATAAATTCTCCCTCTAAGATTTTGGATTATGCCACAATCCAAGCTTATCAATTTGTTTTAACTTTGGATTGTGCGCGATTCATGCTATTTGTTTTAGCTTTGGATTGTATTAATAAAGGAAAAAAAAGGCCAGAATGTAACTTATAGTAAAATGAAGTGAGCATAGTTTTCTTTAATATGTTTTGAGAAAGTTTTGTTTGTAGTTTATCTTGTACACTTACAAATAGCAAGTGAAGGTAACTGAGCTTTGCAATAAAAATACATTGCTTCTTTCTTCAAGAGAAAAAAAAAGACATTTATTTTTTCTTCTTCTTAAATGTAACTTAGAAAATGCGTAAGGATCAATATCTAACTTTATAAAACAAATCCTTACATTTAAGATGCCTTTTCTATATCATATCTGAACGGGGAAAAGGTTACAATATTTATAGCGACGTGTGTGTGTGATCCATGTCACTAATTATTTGCTACACACAGATGTGAAGGTTTTGGATTACCAAATATGCATCACTGATTGCAAGGTTCTCAACAAGAGAAAGGTCAGTTGACATTGCACGAAAATAAGGTATTTTCACATTCATTTTCATTTCTGCAAATCAATTTTTTGCTAAAGAAAAAGGGGAAATTATATATATCTTCACCCAAACAATATAATCTCATGCTGAGTATACCACTTTGTTTCTTCGTTGTCGTGAAAAATACTCCTTTTGCTTGAAGAATGATATAATCAGGCGCGTCATTTTTTCACCTCTTGTGGAGTACTGAATATATTTATCTGTTGATAACAATCAACTCAGTCTCATATTCTTTTTGCACTACAAGCATCAAACCCCTGCATAGAGTGCAGACTATAACTACTAACACGCACCACCTTCTGATGTACACACATACTGTTATCCAGTACTAGCCGGCATGTCAATCTAAATCTACTTACCACACTGGGAACAACAGACGGCACCTTAAAACATACAGGTGCTACGATCGTCGTTCATGGGTTCATATCACGCTGGAGCCGGATACAGAGCAACCATGCGGTCTGGAGTTCTAGCACGCCGTTATCTTTACGCCGAGATTTTTCTGTGCGAACGCGATGAGGTTCTCCACCTCGGTGTCGTCCACGAAGCCGCTGTTATCCTTGTCGGCCTGGCGCAGGGCGTGGCCGGCCCTCACGGTGTTGAACCAGCCGCCACGGCTGCGGAGGGCCTCCCGGAGCTCGTTCCGGCTGATCTTGCCGTCTCTGTCGGTGTCCAGTTCCTTGATGAGCTCCTGCAAAGTCATGTGGTCTCGGGAGGAGTGGATGCTCCTGAGCACCATGGCTGCCTGGTGCTTGCAAAAGCTCAAGACCTCTAGCTTGTAGTAGGTTTGCTGCTCTAGCTGGTTGAAGCTGATCGCATGGCTGGTGCGCTCTTTTATAGTGGGCTGGTGCCGTGACGATGCTGATACATTGTACAGGTTTCTGTCTTTGCTTTATTCGATTCTATCTGCAGGCTGCGTTCATGGGTGTCTCCATCTTGGTGGAGGGCACGCAGGTGGCTCTGCTTTACTACTATTTAATTAGCATCAGATCTCTTGTGTGCATGCACGTGTGCTTCGATCGCATTATTTGGTCTCATTCTCATCTCTTACCGGATGAACTTGCTGGGGGTGTGTTCGTTTGCTGGGTCTAAAATTTAGAGCTGTTACAAAGAATTTTACTATTTAGAAGTATTAAATAAAGTTTAAACATAAAATAAATTACAGGCCTCTAGACTAATTTACGAGACGAATCTAATGAGGTTAATTAAGTCGTGCTTAGAAGACGGATACTATAGCATCACTTTGGCAAAATATAGATTAATTAAGCTCATCAGATTCATCTCGAAAATTAGCACCAATCTGTCAAAAGGGTTTTGTCATTAAATTGATCGAATATTCATAAATAGTAAAATTTTCTTTGATGTGACAATGCTAAATTTTAGAGGGCAGAAAACGAACCGGACCCTAGAATGGTATTTTTCTTTAACTGTAACCTGATGTGAAGCGCTGCATTTATTCGGTTCAATCACCACGCTTGCTACTGTAACCTGCAGTCCAGCTTCGACTGTCTAGTTCACTGATGCCTTCCTACATACTGAAGAAATATTTGTAGAAATTTTAATTTGTTATACTTATGCAAAAATATCTTGCTGTTCTGATTGCCCTTCTAGAGGTTCTTATCTCAAACATCAAGGTACCATGCTTGTTCTGCAACGATTGGATGTGTCTGTGGGTCCCAAAGAATACAGGAATATGATCTTGGAAAGATTACTGGCAATCCACTCATGCTTGTCGCCTGACGTGGTTCAGTAGAATAGAATTTACAGTGAGTCGGCCATGTGCATGATCAAGATTCTGATTCGTTGACTGACTAGACCAAGGGTGTGTTCGTTTTCTGAGGTCTAAATTTTAGAGCTATCACATAAAAAAGAATCTTATTATTTAAAAGTATTAAATAAAGTTTAATTATAAAACAAATTACAGGCCTCTAGACTAATTTACGAGACGAATCTAATGATGTTAATTAAGTCGTGATTAGAAGACGGTTACTGTAGCATCACTTTAATAAAATATAGATTAATTAAGCTCATTAGATTCATCTCGAAAATTAGCACCAATCTGTCAATAGGGTTTTGTCATTAAATTGATCGAAATATTCATAAATAATAAGATTCTCTTTGATGTGACAGTGCTAAATTTTAGAGGAGGAAACGAACACACCCAAAAAAGGAAGCAGAGAAGAAGTAGAATTATATGGTTACCAAATTGGCACAGGAGACAGGACAATAATATGGTTCTTGATTGTACTTTCTTTTCCTGCAATGCCTATGTATCTTTGTTTTAAGCGGATGAAATCAGCATCATTTTACAGAGAAACTCATACAGATCAAGGAGTCATGAAAGGTTCCTGATTGTTAGTACTATTTGATGAAGCCCAATCGATAACGCTTTGTTCTGCTGCTCCTGCGATTTTACAAAGAAACTGAGACAGATCAAGGAGGCACTAAAGGAATTAAAAGGGCAGATGTGGTAGCATTGCTGAACAACAGCAATATTGCCATTGCTGAATATGCTCTTAGACAAGAAGCACATGAAGAATCACTGAGCACACGCAGCCATAATTTTGCGATGGAATTTTTCTGGGCTTGTAATGGATACTTGAGACAGTGTTGACAGTTTGATGACGATCGCACAAAATCCAGGTTTCAGCAGGAACGAAGCAGGACAGAGGTAAACTCGACTGGTCATGAACATTTTCCTCACAAAATTTATCCAGAGTTAGCTGTTGACTAATGATATATAGACACGCTGACACTACAATATGCCCACCGGTGCTTATATACCAACAAATTACAACTTACACCTGTACCATGTCGCAATATAAGACTAAACAAAAAACGATCTCTCAAAACAACAACAAAAAACTTATTACACCAATGTACAAATTGGATTGGAAAGTAGTGTTATGTCTATGCTCGAGTCTTCCTAGATAGAACTGAACCCATTAGAGGGAACCGTGATTTTTTCCTCTGCAACTTCCCATTTGGAGCGAAGCTCTCGTCACCACTTCCTGACATCTGTAACTTGGATTCCTGCTCGCTCGGGTAAAGACCACTCTGTTCAACAAACACCCTAGATTGCCCACTCAAAGGATTAACTGCTCGTTTCGCAGCTTCATAAGCTCTGCGGCGCTGCTCATGATCAGCTCTCCATTTGCGCAGGTCCTGCTCGGCAGCTAGTTTCCCTTCGTTTGCCCGGTCGGCCCCCTCCAGTGCAATTTCAAGAGCTTCCTTCTTTTCATCCATTTCTTCATATGATTCATTTAGTCTCTCTAGACTCCTTGCTTCGGATTCCTTAGCCGATATCACCAGTGCCAATGCTTCAGCCACCTTCTCGTTTGCCAGTTCTTCAGCTTCATGTGCTTTTCTGCTAAGTTCATAATATTCATTCAAAGGCAGTGTCACTCGTCTTGGGGAATCCTCGACGTCTCTTGCCTCCTTGCTTTCCTTCAATGCTTGAACTGCGGCAAGTGCTAGCTTCTCAGATGCTTTGGATGCTTCAATCTCTTTTAGAACAGCGCATAACCTGACCTCTGTTCTAGTTGCTGCAGCCTTTGTCTGCTCAAGTTCTTCCTTGGCCTCCGTCAGTTCCTCTTGAGCTAAGTGAGCTGCCACCTTGGCGTCTTCAGCCTCCTCAGTAGCTTGCTGTAACACCTTCGGAAGCTCCAACATTTTCTCTTGGGCATCTGCTTCCTTGGACCTAACTGATTCTATCTCTTGTTTCGTCCGGTTGAGCTCAGATTCTAGTGAAGAAACTGCAACAGATGCCATAGCTTCCCTCTGCTGCAGTGTCTCAAGTGAAGCCTTTTCATTTTCCAGTTCTGATCCAAGTGTTGCAGCAGCAAATCGTAACAGTTGGGCCTCAGTCTTTGCTTTTTCAATGTTTCCTTTAACCTCCTGCAGCTCTTTCCTCTTCAAAGCTAGAGCGTCCTGAATCGAATTGCTGATTTCTTTAGCATCCTCAGGTCCATACTCCCCGGAAATTCCAGCCTCTTCACTCAGTTTATTCTCCATATAAGCTGCTAGCTCAGAATTGAGGCTAAGCAACTTTCGCAGATTTGCATCTATATTCATCTTCATGTCATTCTTGGATAGAACCTTAGTATTTAGCTGTTGAAGCTCCTCTTGTGCCTGATGCAACTCTTTCTCCCAAGTAAGGGAATCTTTGTCTTTCACCAATGCTGCACCAATTCTTCGTTCTTCTGCTTCATGATGTGCAGCATGTGCCAACTCAAGAGATCCTTTAGACGCTATCAGTTCCAAAGTTAATTCCTCCACTCGTTTCTCAATCTCCTTACCTGCAGATATGACTTCTTCTGCTCTTTTGATTGCTGTGTCCCTTTCATCGATTAGGATTTCATACTGTTCATGTAATGACCTCAACTCCTTTTTTACTGACTTAAGTTCAGAAACAGCCTTTGCATGCCTTTCTTTGGCGACTTCCATTTGCGTCCTGGCTATTGCACTAGTTTCATCCGCTATTCCATACTCAATTTCTTGTGCTCTGAGTTGTGCAAGCTCAGAATCCTGCTTTGCCTGAGCTTCTTCAGTCTGTGCTTTCTCCAGATGATGCTTTAGTTCTTCAATGAGTCTCTTAGTGTGCTCTAGTTCATCAACTGCCTGTAACTTAGCAATCTCAGCTGCTTCCAGGTCCTCCTTGCACTGTGGAATTTCTGTCTGAAGCTTCTCAAGTTCAAATTGAATGATCTTGCGTCTCTGCATGCAGGAAAAGTTCATATTATCTGAATAACTTTTGACTATATCAAATAATATTTTAGATCCATAATTAGAACTCTATGATCCATATGTTGTGTTAATGTAACAAGAGTTACCTCGAGCATCTGAGCTTTGTGAGCTTTCCAATCAACAATTCCTCCAAATTTGGTGACAGCCTCTTTAACAGACTCAAAAGGTGCAGCAGTGTCAATAAAGCCTTTGTATGGACTTTCAGGTTTTGTTTCAGAATCTTCTGTCCTTTTAATTTTTTTGGACATATTGTTCACTGCAGTTGCATCTGACGAAGAAGGAAGACTACCCATACCATTTGTTGAGTTTCTGAACACTTCATTTTGTCTTGAATCGGAGAGTATTTCAGGGCCTGTATCTGAAGGAGGGTCATTTGATTCCACATGGTGCTCTGTTACATCAGGAGGTGATTCCACATGATCCAAACTATCAGCAGAAACTGTATGCAGATTAGAGTTCTGAATTGCTGCTTGGGCTGAACTCCCTTCATGTCCCCTTGGTTCCTTGTGACCATAATCGTCAGGAGCATCCTTGGTCACAGGCAAAGTTGGTAAATCTGCAGAAGTTTCTGAACTTCGGTTTGGAGATGAAGGTGCAGTTGCAAAAGAATCTTTTGAGATACTTTCTTCCGTTGACTCCATGCCTCAGTATTCTCTAATCCCAACCGGTTTGTTCCTACACATTATTTTGCAAATAAAATGGCTATCAGGTAAGGAAACAGGATAGCACACAATCCAAGCACTAAAAGTTAGTAGAATGTACAATCTTGCATGGTATGTTCTTGTCATGAGTAGCACGGCTTTTCAGTGGGTTAAGATAAAACATTCAGAAAGCTGTCAAGCTGTCAACATTAGGCAGATTTTTATTTCATAGAGCCAGTTCTGTCAGTATCGCCCGGGATGTGTAAATAACAAAATATGTTAGCTACATAAAGATTACTAGTTCAAACTGGATATGCAGTGCCACATCAGCCAGTACAAGAGAACTTTAGTGAATTCAGTCTTCACAGTTACATGGACAAATGATTGCCCCAACTGACACTGAAGCTAGCACTTTATGTCTGCAATTATTCAGGTACTACAGTCTACAGCATCCAACCTATGCACCACCTAATTTATCTTTTTTCTAAAGAACAAAAGCAAACAGCCTTTCGACAAAACCTACCGGTTCTGCTAACTCCTAAAAGCAAAATCAAGAATGCAGTACCGGGCCAGGTGGCCCAGCACAACACCATAATTTGCCGGCAATTATGTCCTAAGTCCTCAAATCGTCCTAACCATCTGTACTTAACCTTAGTTAGTAGTATATGTGTCTTCCATCATGATTCGCTCATCCGTACCGGCCCACAGCTACGACATTATAACTCGTAAAATATTGTAGACGCGTATCTATGCAACGTATGAAATTACCGAGGGACCACAATATTTCTGAAAAGGTGAAACATTTAACACGTTTACCGGACTGATGGATGACTACTTGACCCAACAAAGAGTTCATTGTGAGGACGGCAGATTTCAGGTTACACGAGGAGGCCATGAGGAAAATCGTCATTCCACAAGGTTTCAGGTACATGGACTCTATGCTGATGATCCATAGAATCCAATCCATGGACTGAACTATAAGAAGACTGAAAACAAAATTGTGTTTTCCTTAGCTGCCATGATTGACTAGACCCCTACCCGGCCCTCGCCACTAGCTCTGTTCGAAACGAAAAAACAGAGAACCTCGCCACAGGGTGAGAGTGAGACTACCTGAACCGAAACGCAAGACGTCGGGAGGCAAAACGAAACCCAACCAGTTCATCCAACGAGAGGCAGCGAGCCTTTCAAAAAGGAAAAGGACGCACTGAGGAGGAGGAACAAGGCGCTGAACCATCACACGCGCACCGCGAGCACACAGGAAGGCATGGCGATCGAAATTAACTGCGGGATTGCGGGGAGGAGGAAGGAAGGAAGGAAGGAAGGAAGGAGGCGAGACTCACTGTATCGCGCGGCGGAGTTCCGTGCGGGCGCAGCGACCGAGTCTTTCCTTTCGCGGCGATGTGGATCTCCGCGCTTCGTGCTCGCGATTGTCTGTTCCCTGGCTGAGTTTTCTGATTCTGAGGAGAGGCGGGGGCGTACGTGTGTGTGCCTGCGCTGCTCTTGGGCTGCCCTGCCTCGCGAGTCCACTGGTCGGTGACACATGGGATGAGTGGAAGGAGTTGATTTCGTCTCATTTTGTAAGAAAGCCCTCTAACGCCAATGAATTACATGACAGCCATTCACGTGCTACTCCGTAGCAAATGGCGGAGCTCCGTGCGGGCGCTGCTCTTGGGTTGCTCTTTTTTTTTTTTTAAGGCAAAAGGATAATTTTATTTATTTCAACAACAAGTTACAGAAAGAGGGGTGTAAACATCCCACGATACATGGTGGATTTTTTCTAGTACTGTACAGTTTCCTCTATGTCCAGGATTGCTACAATTATGAACACAATCATTCGAAATATCTGATTGAAAGGCACTTCTTGCTAGATTATGAGCAATCAAGTTTTGAGCTCTATGGATTTTCAAGAAGGAGATATTTTTTCCTTGAAGGTTCATTTGAATGTCCCGAATAGTGGGTCTTAATCTCCAATCTGCCGGCTGTAGTATTGGATCATCTTTTTGGAGACTTGAAATTAGGGTCTGATTATCTGAGAGCAGAGTGGCTTCCTGCAGTTCAAGAGCTTTCATGATCTTTGAGGATATATTTATTGCTTGAGCTTCTGCATCCATTACATTAGCAGCATGTCTCGCTTTGACTTGAGCTTGAATTCTGACCTCTCTGTTTTGGTACCTGCAAATAATGTAAGAGCCAATACCAGCCTTGATTGGGCAGTTTTTTGCTACCATGGTATTAGGGAAAGCAGCATCTGAGTATGCCGGATTTTGAGGGGTGTAGAGTTTGTCATTATTATTAGGGTCGTTGTAGGATATCAGGCTATTTTCATTGGTTGTAGCTTTGTCATCATTTTGAAAGTTTAATAGGTAGTTGGTTTCTGATTTGGAGACTATCAAGGCTTGTTGAATTGACCAATGTTTGTGGTTGAAGCGGAGGTCATTTCTGGCTTTCCATATATACCACAGGGTCATTAGTATGTAGAGGATTTTTTCTTGCGAGTGAACCTGCTGAAAGATATAGATGAGCTGTGATTGAACGCCTGGGAGATCTTTCGGAAGATGATCTGATTTAATTCCAAGTGGACCTGCAAACCAAACAGCACGAGCAAAAGGACAGGTAAAGAAGAGATGGTTGTCATCCTCCTCTTGATTGCACAGGGAGCAATTTTTACTGATGTTTGGGATGTAGCTCTTGGGTTGCTCTGGTACACGTGCAGTGAATCCGAGGCGCGTACCTGTAATACCGACAAGCACAGGGGGCGTAGCGCGAAAACAACGATGCGGTAATGGAAACGTCGGAAAAGCGATTAGTTAGATTGATTCCACCGCCATGTCACGATTCCTCCACTAATCAACAAGCCTCGCGAAAGCTTTTGCTCGATCTGGAGCGGGACAAGCAAGGAAAGCACAAGATTCCGTCCACGAGGCGTGGGCGTGGCAGCGCCCGCCCTTTCGGCCACCGTACCGGCGAGTCGGCGAGCTACCCCCGCGCGGACGCGAATCATCTGCGCCGTCCGTTGCGCGCTAAGGTCGAGGGAAACGGACGGCGCGCGCGGGGCGGGAGGGAGACGTTTCGGGGGTGGACTTTTGGAAGGTGACGCGCGCACGGGAACCGGTTGCTGCTCCGGGTACGCTGATCGAGTATAACACGGGGTTACATGTAGACCGCTTTAACTAGGAGCGGAGGTGGTGTAGATCGTACGGCGTGTGAGGTCATAAAGGTACTCACCCGATGCACCGCGTACGAGAGAATGTGAAGTTATGACGGCCATGAACTCTTGGGATCGCCGGGGATATGGGGTCCCGGGTCCGGAGAAGCTTGAATTTTCCGGTAAAGCTTTGCAATCCCGGAGGAAAATTCAGATTGCACCAAAACCAGCGACCAATCTTTCTTGCGAGACCAGATAAATACAAGCATAGCTAGCAGTAGCATCGAGTGCTGGACGTGTCATTAGGGAGCTGCCTATCAAGCTACTGTAGTTTCCGTCCACGGCGACGACCTGATCTGATCTGATGGAGCCTGTAGCGCTGCAGGACAGGCGAAATAATTGCGCGGCGACGGGGACGCGGATGGAAACTGCCGCGGCGCCAGGAGGAGCGGACAAGCAACGGGTATGTCTGGCTCGGCGTGGTCCGCGTGCGTGCTCGACGACGACGCGCTCCCCCGCCCCGCCCGCTGTGTGCGTGTGCACCACGGCAGACGGGACCACGGCCGGCCGGCAGGGCCTTTTCAGAGAATGGAAGCGGGGATCAGCTTTCCACAAACAGCAGCGCTATCGCAGTGATGGCGTTCCATTCAGACCCGGCAGAAAGGAAGCCCAGCAGCTCGCGGCCGCGGCCGAGCGATGGTCGTTTCCGGTGGATGCAGGCAGCTGCCAGGCGACGCCGAGCGGTGGTCCATGGCTCTACTGCCTGCCGAGTGCCGGCATCAAACTGGAAAAGCGTTTAAATCAGTCGTTGCGTGCTCAGAAACTCTGCTCAAGTGATTAGGCAGGATCAGTTTCTCAAATGGGATACTGTCGTTGAAATTTTCAAGCATTTTTTGTCCCAGATCCAGACAGATAGCCCTACTCCCGCGAAAGATAATCATCAAATATCGCCTACCTCGGAGATTCGCAGAATTATACCGGTTAGTTGGATGTTGCTCGCCAGAACCTACTTACACTAGACCACTGCCTTCCTGGGCGTAGTTGGATGGTGGGTGTCTTGTTAGTATAGCTCTCCTATTCTCCCCCATCTACGTTCTATTCAGTGACTGTGACCCAACCTGGAGCAAAAGTTCGGCATACACACTCACCAGAACAGAAACCATCAGAACGTGGACAATGGCATTTGGAAGGACGCCTGGGGCATTACTAGTACTAACTAAGCAAATGAGAACAGTGCAAGAGGATATCGCAAGGGCAGAAATATGTTACCACGTTTAAGTATATCACGAACAACATTGTTCAGAGTAACTACAGCAGTCACCAAGGACACGCACAGATACGGTGGTTATAAAACAACTGCACAACATTGAGCACTCGCAGGGGGAGTGCTCCTAGAAGCCATAGCTGGTCCTCCTCATCATCCTGATAAACTCGTCGAAGTTTATCTCACCGTCACCTGTGGCAAATCATTAACAAAGTTAAGTTACACGATTCCTTCAGTTTGGGAGATGCTGCAGAAATGCAATTCTCCCCGGTTCACACAATACAGAAATATGATGGTACTTACCATCTCTATCTGCCTCTTGCACCATCTCCTGA
Source organism: Chloris gayana (assembly GCA_031894775.1). Lineage (NCBI taxonomy): Eukaryota > Viridiplantae > Streptophyta > Magnoliopsida > Poales > Poaceae > Chloris > Chloris gayana. Next base: position 88,148 of record JAUNZO010002025.1, read on the forward strand.
ATCTCTTGGAGGGTGAGATTTTCACCTAACTCTTTGGCGATTCGCTGAATGTCAACATCTGAAATCTTCCCCTGCATGGATGACACAGACAAAGCATCACAACAATATTCCCCACAATGAGCACCATGTTACAGGAATATGTTGTACAGAAGCATTCTGTTATATTTACAGTAGTGAACTCCATCAAGCTCTAGAGGTGATCAATGAATATTACGCACTCTGAACACATTGAGAAGCTGCTCAATTTTAAGAATCTCAAGGTTGAAGAAATAACACATAGTTGATTGTCTACAAAGGCAACAGTTCATTTATTTATTGACTAATATGAGGTTGCCCTATTTGACTTGAAGAGTAAATTTCACAAACCTACAGCTACTTGTGCTCTTGTAACACAAAACTACAACTTTCGTTGTTCATTTCACAAAACTACAACTATTTTAGCCCTACGTATCAAGAACCTACAACCTTTGTGACATTGATTCACATAGTTTCTTGATACAAGGGTCAAAATAGTTGTAGTTTTCTGAAATAGGCTTGAAAGTTTGTAGTTTCGTGTTACAGTGGTATAAATAGTTGTAGCTTTCTGAAATTTACTCTTGAAAGAATGATGATTTAAAGTTTTAAACGGATATGTAATCTTTAAGTGTTGCAGGCAGGCAGTACATTCTTGTTCAATAACAGAAGATAGTTTTTGTAAAGGATCAATGAAGGGATGTTTTCTTACATTTTTATCTTGGTCGATAATACGGAATGCTTTTGAAAGCTCCTCTTTAGAATCCCTCTCCCCAATTTTAGCAGTCATCATGTGCTCAAACTCCTCGTAATCTATAGCTCCACTGCCATCTTTGTCTACATCAGCAATCATTTGGGTGATTTGCTGCATTATCCAGAAGACAGGTTAAGTGTCAATTTGAATTTTTCTTTCCTCAACAGATGGATGCAGTATTTAAATATGTTCTCAGTTGCAGAACTGTGAATATGAGATGTTGTGGCCTTCCATTTCTTTAGGAGCACTCAACATGAACATGATAAAACTCATTCCACAAATCAGTTAACATATAAGGTGGCATAAAATATATGCTCAGATGCTCATATAAGGGTGCATTATTACTGAAATGCACCCTTGATCTAGAGCTATTTGAGCATATTCCATATAACTGCAGTCGTATTCAACTAACATGACTGCAATAATAAAGCTACGCCAGATAGCAGCAGTTCACATCCACACGGATAGAAAGACACTTTAAAACAAATAAGCTTTACTAAAAGGAGAAATATTTATACCTCTTCCGTCATCTCAAATCCCAAGGCTCTGTAAACAAAATTAACAACTTCAAGAGACATGGCAACAGTTTACGCGCTCAATGCAAGTAACAATGGCAAATACAGTTTTACCTCATAGCAACATTCAGCTCTTTGGCATCAATGGTTCCTGTGATGTGAAATGAGCATATTTGAGTCAGATTTCAACATGACAGAGCAGTGCAATAAACTAGCAGAGATAAGGGAATGTGCAAATAAGAGATAATTTTCAGCACCGGAGTTATCAGTATCAAAGAGCTCAAATGCTTCCTTTATCTCCTGTCTCTTCTGTTGTGTCAAGCCATGCGGACGAGTCCTCGGCCTCTCTCTCCTGGTCTGTCCCTTGGCGGAAGACTACAAATTACAAACACCCACATATCACAAGCAGATCAAGTATTAAACGATCAATGAAATGAATCATTGTAGTACTTAACCGTAAACGGTTTTACATGACAAATTTACAACAGCAATGCAGTATGACAATGGCAAATGCATCGCTAGACAATCCCGCTGAAATCCTCTGCACGGCCAGGAAAAAGAAAATCCCCTCGAAATCCCACAAATTTTTACACCGTCCGAATCCTACCAACCGAGAACGCTACGAAATAGATCTAGCTAGGTCGTCCATTTGCCGCGAAATCAGGAAATTCCCACCAAATTCGCCACAGTAGCGAATCCATCAGGTCCGGGAAGCCCAAAGAATTTACCTTTCCCTCAAATTCTTCCATTAGTCTAAAAGAGCGCAGCAATCTAGGTTGCGGAGGGGGCAAACCGAAAAGACTTGGACGTCGCTTTAGGTCTGAAGAAAATGCGGATTGAGGGATAGAGGGAGGTGGAAGAAGCAAGGTACCGTACCATGGTTACGAGATCCGAGCCGCCGAGATGAGCGCACGCGGGCGGAGCACGTCCTCTGCGGTCGCCCGGGATCACGCGGCGGCGAAAAGACTCAACCGCAGCGCGTGGGAGTGGAAGTGGACTTTGGATCAATACGGCAAAGCAGAGCCAGAGAGAGAAGAACTCAAAGCCGCGTGTCGCCGGCTGTTTCTGTCTCGGTCTCGCTAACCATTATTGGGCTTAAATAGATCCATGGGCCGCGCAGGGCTTACTCAAGCCCGATTGAAACAGCAAGGCCTATACAGCGGTGTCTGAAATATTCAGTGCATGCTAACTACTATTTGGATGATCTAAAGAAAAACTACTGTTTGGATCAATCTTCGAATTCGGATTTAAAACGAACTACAATTTCAATAATTTCTTGAGCAGTCAACTTATGGAAAACGCACGATCAGAGCAAAATAGGAGAAACTTAGCTGAATTCACGCAAAAACGCACTATCCAAGTTGGATTCATGTACCATTTGCTCCGGCAACAACCCTCAGAATTCCATTTCTGCGTCGTGACAAATGCAGATAGGACAGTAGGAGTAGAAGATACACAGACGGATTCACATAGAAGTGCTATATTTGCATACTTGATGCTTGCAATAACAAACACAAAACAAAAACATGTAAGAGTGTTCTTGTATCAGAAATTCAGAAGCATTTTTCAGGAAGACGACAAAACCTTCAAAGCAGGCTGCTAACAAGCATAGGGGCATATCTAACGAGCTATAGTATTGACTTCCAAACAAACCAGAATCAGGGGTAAGCTACTTTATCTTACAAACTTGGACTAATAACTGAGTTCCCACTCTGATCTAGAGCTCATGGTGATTTAATTACTACTAGGTGAATGTGTTAGTCAGCTCAGGAGAGCCACTTTGTGGACGCTGAATCATCCTGTTGGTCCATGATCTTTGCACGAGGGAGACCCAGCTTGAGCATCCAGTAATCCAGCATGCATCTTTGAGGATCCATCGCACTTATCTCCATCTTTATCACTAGCATTAGGGCAGCCTGCTTGCTGGACTTCTGGTTTTGTGCATGGAACAACCTGCAAACCATGTCAGGTCAACAAGTAAGAATGATATTCATAAAACTACTGAACAGTCACAAAAGGACGACTAAACAGTCCAGATAGATTGCTCTACTTGATCATTCATCTTATCATCATCAGACTTCAGTCGCTTTTGGTTAAATCCTCTTGGTCCTCCAGTCCCTTGAGTCTCCTCAGCAAAGTTCTGATCTGAGCCCTCTGAGGAAATGCACGAGTTCTCTTGTAAAAATCTGGCGATGTCACTCACATAAATGAAAACTGGGAGCAATATGTACTCGTAATCTAGTCATAATCCATAATATAAGAAACCCGAATATAAAGCACTACAATGGATCAAAAGGCATCATCTTGTATGTTACACAATCGAAATTGCATGGCTAATTATTTTTTAAATAACTACTACCTCCGTATTTTAAATGTTGACATTCAGACATCAAAGCTAAGCCAATTTTCAATTGCCTAGGTTGTCTGAACGACAACAAATAAAATCCGAAGGGTGTATGTCAGTCAAGGAAAACAGACAGACAAGACATCATTTTCTTTTTGGAGTAAACAGATGATATTTTCTTCAGTCAAATCCAGATTTCCAAAAACTGATCATTGCTTGGGTTAGGGTAATTTTCACAAAGGGACACCCTGCAGATACACCTACCTGCGCTCCTAGAAGGTGAATGTTTGTGCTTGCCAGAGTAGCACTTGGAAGATTGTCCAGTGTTTGCTGCCCTTATTTGGGGTGTTGCCTCTTCCACCGGCTCGCTTGTTGATGCATTATCATCCAAAGAATGGACTTGTTGGCTTTCAGAGCTCGAAGGTGATGCTACAACCTCATCCTTTATGCAGGATTTGGCTTGGTCACCCTCAGCTATGTCCAGACCTTCCTGCAACAACAAACAAAAACAAACACATCAATTTGATATGTCACAGTTGTATTCTTTGACTCTGCCAGGGCACAAGGGAAAGTGACCTTTGCCTATACCTGATCAGCATATTCGTATTTCACAATTTGCTTTGAGGATTCTATACGCACGCACGACCTTGAAGAGCAATTGAACAGCCCCTTATAATGGCATTCACCGTCATGTAACTGACTTACAAAAGATTCTTCCAATAATCTAAGATAGAGCATGTGCTTTTCATCTGTCCATCCAGTAGATGAGCATACCACCAGAACATCCTGGGAAAGGAATGAAAGAGCTTCATGAGAGGACCTCCATAAAAACATTGGTAAAAGAACATAACAGAAATGTAGGAATACTGCTCCGGCATTGCAACTCTGACATAACTAGACAGCTTCGAGCCTTTGAAGTCGTGAACCACAGTAGTAAAAAGCACATTGAAATAACAAACGGCCGTGATAACCAACAAACGACCATGACAACCTAGGTTATCTGATTAGAGTGAAAGACAAGTACCGACACCTAAGACTATGAACCTAAATCTCCCCTTTTGTTCATGTTCATTTGACCCCTGAAAATGACAATTTTTCTAGTTCCCTTTCAGCAATTGGAAACAGTCAACTGGAAGAGTTCACACAAAACATGCTCCAGTAGTCAAGTCTAAAATTGAAGCCATTTCAGCCTCTGGGGAAGAGTTCACACACACAAAAGCACATCATCTGAGTAGAATAAACTGCTTTCTAACTGCAGAATACATTTGCCCAGAAAATTGTCTTTACATCACAAGAACGGCTAAAGCACCACTTTGACACATGTGACATAGACAGATATTCGATAACCACACAACTCTTTCTCTTCTAGTCTACTTTCTCAAAATGTTGATGAATGCACCTGAAAAACTTCATTCAGGTAGTTTGTAAGAATACAGCCTGACAAAACAAGTTATTCCACAAAAGTAGACGCGCCAATCTTAAGAGATCAAAGGGCCACCCGTAACTCTATATACTAGTAAAAATATCTCAAACATCAGAGCGTTGACCTCTTCGATCACGTGCAAACTTACAGACACTACCATGTATTCCCCTTGAAGGGTCGGGGGGAGCAGGGCAAAAATCATATGCTCCTTGGCTTCGTTAAGGAACCGTGAGTGAACGTATTGACCAGCCTGGGCTACTGATTTCTAGATCTTATACATTGTCGTTCTTCCCTTTTTCCATTTCATGCCACAGGGAAGAAACAAAAACGTCATGACAAGCTGATCAGCACTCAAAATTAAATTACATATCCGGCATCCCTGCTTTCAACCACGAATCCAAAATTTCCTCCAATTTTTGTACACCTAGCTGGCTCACCCGGATCACTAAAACTTATCTAGCATCTACGAACCACCTAAATTCGGCGCCACAATTGCACAACCACCAAGTAAATCCGTCGTGAGGACGAGAAACCATTACCGGCAGGCGCACGAAGTCCAGCAGATCAGCGGTACCCTCCTCCATCATCTCCGGCCCGTCACTTCCCGTGTCCTCGAGAGAAATCACCGCCTAGAAATGCGCCGCCAGCACCACATCACAATTTCGCATCAGCATCCCGCACGGGCACAAAGAGAAAAGGGGGCAAGCGACAAGGTAGGAGGTGCAGGCTGTACCGTCCCGACGAGGGTGGAAGGAGAATCCGCGCACCCGAGCTCGCGTCGTCCTCCGCGGTGCGGCACGGAACGGAAGGGGAACAAGCGGTGGGCTGGTCGAGGAGAGGAAGGAGAGAAGGGCGGAGGGAGTGGTGGCCCGAGGGAGCGCTTTTATCGGTCCGCCGTGGCGTCGCTTTTCCACGTGGGCTAGGCGCGTTCCCGGTCGACGCCTGGTGAGAAATATCTCGGACCTGGCCACCCCTGGCCCGCCAAGCCCGGGATTCTCTCTGCACGCGTTTCCCGTGGCAACCGCAGCCTCATGCGATTCGTTCCTTCTCACGATGGAGCTTCTTGCGGGTTGTTGCGAGATTTTTTGGGGGGATCATGATGCCGTGTCACAGCACATAACATATGGATCGTACATGTACAATACGGTACTAGTAGGCTACTAGCGTGTTAGTTGGTGATATCTGTCAAACATTAAGGTTGAACTAGTAGCTTTCATGTGTCTATATTAATTAGGTGACTGTATTATCTTCTTTGGATGGACCATGAAGTTTGTCGTTAACGACTGAAAAAATCAGCGTACTCTTTCAAACAACTACATGAGTTGGGCAACCCCAAAAAAAAGGGTTATTGACGATCACTTTCTTACCTGAAGATGTCTTGTTGCTTCCCATCTTTGTTCCACAATGGAACGTCACGTTAAAGGACACTTTCAACTCGCGCCAGACATTATCGGATCAGAATGGATCAGATCCATTTCGGGGCAAACGCTCTGCAAGATGAGAAAATCTGGCAGGCGGAGCAACGGGCAGATATTTTCGCCAGGCGGAGCGTAGGGAATAAAAAAATCGGGGCCGCGGCGGCGCTGACGAGGCTGACAGCGTAAGCTGACTTGATCCGGCCGGCGACTCCGTTCTCTTGGCACCCACACCCATGTGCTGAAAACTTGGGGCGACATCCCAGAACAAACGCAAGGATAGAATTCCTCAATTTTACTCCATATAGTAAAGAGAAAGAAATGTTACATGGCGTCATCGTTACAGTAAGATACATGTTGCACAGTTCGGCGGAATTGGCTGGCTCCGGATCTGATACACAGTAAAGATTATAAAAGCTGGATGGATTATTTGGCAGCACAATGACCACACATGACTGGCATTTTCACAGTTTCTGGACCCCAGCAAGAATTCTTCCAGCTTTTAATGGTTTATTCATAACTATATGAAGTGGAACACCTTCTGTTTGGTACAAACAAGGAGGGCAAAAAGGAGATCGGATGCTATCACTCGGATCGCTGTGATGCAACGAGTTCTTCCATCTTTTGTCTCATTTTGTACTGCAGCATGGCTGGAGCACAGTCCAAAGGAGTTTCGCCTGCCCACGCAAGTTTGCAATATGATTCAGCATAAATATATGCATATTAAGTCGAGTTAAATATTGGTGAAATAACATTCCGACAAGTACCCTAGAGCAATCAGTTTTCCACATTTAAGAAGTAGTATCTGCATAATTGTTTTTATTTGTATGTGTCTAGAAGCTAAAAATTATCAGAACAGTGAATATGCCAATTGTAACAAAAGTCTTCTTAGCTAACCTGGCAATTCTGTCTAGCAAAGCCCCATGATATTTGTAACTATTAACTTTAACTGTTGCATTATACTCGCTTATCTACCCTGCCCAAACTTAGCTAACCTGACAAGAGGCTTGGCTGTTGTTGTTACTAGAGTATTGCAGGGAACACAAATAACTTTGCTCTTTAGGTACTATTAGCTCCTAATTTAGAATACACCTAACATTTTGTGTAGTAAGAGCACTCAACAGTAACATCAGATCCTAGGAGTGGAATGAAAGGTACCTTGTCCATTTTTGCTTTGAACATTTGCTCCATGATCCATGAGAATAAGAGCAACCTCGGTCTGGTTAAATAGCGCAGCCTGCAACCATCCATAGATAAAAATATATTAGATACTTGTACTGAGATGTACATGGCAGATAGCAAGACTCTAGCACAGCACAAATTGCTCATGCTGCCGTATGCATATGGTCAGAGACACATCTTATACAGAATATACGATGGCAACTGATCCATAGAAGGCTTCACACTCAATATTTCAAGTTTTACTCATCATGTATATAAGCAGATAATCTATGCAAACACATAAGCCAATTGTACAAAGAGGCCCAGATATAACTAGACAAGGCATACATTAAAAGAGGGTACATAGTACATACCAAATGCAGCAAAGTGAATCCTTGTTTGTCGCAGTAGTTTGAATCCACTCCCTGTCCAATACTGGAAGTAAGAATCAAACTTAAACGAAAGGGAACAAGAAAGAGATTCTACCTGGCTAAGAAGTTTTCTCACACCATTAACATCCCCGCTTTTAATTGCCTCTCTCAGTCCCTAAAAGAAGCAAAGACCGGTTTACAAACAACTAACTTGGAAGGCCAGTTAAATGATGAAACAGGATTACCAAGCTCTTCTGTCAAATGATTACCTCTCCACTAACTTCATAATCAGCCACGCCCTTGTCACTGCTAGTGTTGCTCATTGGACCAAGATTAAAAAATGAGCTGCCAGAACAACAAATATGAATATCATTAAGAGTGAGACATCAAATGATTTGGTCACACGTTAGTTTAACTGAGCCTAATGCAGATATATTAATCTCCAGATTTCATATGCATGAAAGCCACTGCAGCAGCAACAGCAACAAAGCCTTTTAGTCCCAAACAAGTTGGGGTACCCTAGAGATGAAACCCACAAGATAGTACAATATTCAAGAAGTTAAGCAGTCTTCTAATGATGGCTAAAAGAGAAGTACAACAAACCTTGAGTTGCTGCTGGAAGTAGTTGAAGCCTTCTGTTGGCTGGGGGCAGGTTTCTTTGGTCTTGGGTTCGATTGTGCAGGTCGAGGAAACAACACTGATATTCTGTTGCAGAGGGTCATTAGGCAGATGCAAAACCGAACCAAAGTATGTATACAATAAAATGGGACTACCTTTACAGGGGCAGGTTCTGGTTTGGGAGCTTCACATATGCATAAAGGCATCCCACATTTGCACTCGATAGCTGGTGCGGTCTGAAGCGACGAATCTTTTGTAGGCGAAGGACCATCCTCTTCACCCAAATTCAGCCCTGAAAAGGATTCAGTGGCACTAGAAATGTTCCCAGAAGACCCCGCATTATCAGCACGTCCGCGGCTGCACAAAGATCAAAAGTAAATGAAACAGCAAACAGAGTTGAGTGCTTCCAAACTAGACATAAATATCAGCACAAAATTAGATTCCACACATCGGGATAGCTCATATGATGGATACCTTGAGGCCTTGTTGAAGCAATCTTGGCATACTCTGACGTCGGTGTATATCCCGTACTGCGGCAGGGCCTGGAACGAGTTGAAACGAAAATGTCAAACAACTTGCAACCCAAGCTCCCGGGTCATTGCCACGACTAGAGCAAGCATGACATCGACACAGCAAACGCGCAAGATTTTCGGTTCCTTACCATGTGGTACGAAGAGTGCTCATGGCAGAGCGTCCTCCCGCAGCTGCGGCAGTGATGCTGACAAAGTCCAAAAAATAGAACGTAATTATGTTGATTTCATTCCGCTGCTACAACAAGCAGAGCTGCGATCCGAGTAACCGAGTGGTCACGAGATATAACGAAGAAAATTTACACAAGCACCAGTTATCGGACAGAATTTCCAGAGCAATAAAAAGAGAGAAGGGGGATCCGTACGCGGCGGCGGAAGGTGGAGAAGGTGCAGCGGCAGACGTCGCAGTGGGCGGACTCCTGGAACGGCGGTGGCTGCTCCATGGCCTCGGCTCCCACGGCCACGGATCTGGTTCGGAGCTGCTCCTGCTCGCCTCGCCGCTCCGATCTGAGGCGAAGGCGAAGGGCAGAGGCGAGGTGATGGATCGAGGAACAGTGAGACTGCAAGGAAAGAGGGAGAACGGGATGATGGGGTATCGGTGTGTACGACTCGATGTACGGTTGAGATTGCGCTTCATGGGTCTTGTAACTGCTCGGATGTCGGATGTCAAAGGCTTCAAACCAGTGGAGTCGTTAGCACTGTGAAGGAGACCTCGATTAAGAACAAATAATCGCGCAACAAAAAATTTCGAATTCTGAATATTTCCTCTTGTTCACCAAACTAAAAGAGTGCCATAAGGTAAAACATGTGGTTCATTTTGAGGAAACACACACAGACACAAGGTTCATCATCCTTTTATTTATTTGCAAAACATCACCATCGGTCATAGCACTTTTGGAGGCTGCTCGAAGAGTATCATATATCCAGGACTCTAGGCAACTTCACAAGCCAAAATTGGCACTTTGACCACCAAACTCCAACTGTCCTTCGTTTCACGTTTGCTGGCTACTAAATACTCCTGATGAGCACTTTTGCAACCACACAACTTGGGTCTATTTTACAGTTCAACCCCACAAATTCACTCTGATGAGTACCTCACCCACAGACCTGGTCTGCAAAACGTACGCTTCGTACGAAAAAAGTGGCAAATGCCCCCATGATGCCGCACGATCATAACCAAAATAAAGAAGTGTTTCACAAAAAAAATCCCGGGAACACCCTCAGAGACTCTTTTGGCATTTGCTTGAGCATCTGGCACGGCAGTTGCTCCTTCAAACCATATTTTTTGTTAGGAAAAAGTTAACTCACACGCAAAAACCAACATGGAACCTTATTGGATATAACCAACAAGATGCAGATAGCATGATCAACAAGCTGCACCCCCACATGCCTTCAAGTGTGCCTGACCAAACAGGTATGTCAAATTACACAAGATTATGTACTTTCTCAAATGATTTGCATAAAACTGAGTGATTCTAGTCTAGTTGATGGAAAATTCCAATAATTTAGTAAATTATAGAGTAGAGAACAATCTACGATAACTGGATAATCATCCTTCACTTGCAATTCTTAAATTTCATCAGTGAAGATAGTTACTGTTTAACAGCAAAAACTAGGACAGAACTATGGATATTCTTTTCAGGGGAAAAAGAGCAATAATTCAAATTGAAATTGAATCTGTATGAGATGCCAGATATATTTAGCATATAATTAGATAAAGAAAACCTCAAAACCCCAGTTAAATTATATGCCAAGCCTTGTACCTCACTTGCAATAAATGAGGGATCCTCATTGGGTATACCAAGGTTCAAAATAATTAGTTACAGGGACAAAGTCTCGTACTACCAAACCAAACATTCAAACGAGCTGGGTAACTCCCCAAAGCAGCATATCTGAACTGGATAACATAAAAAGGAAGGACATTTTGAAAATTTGAAATCCCCATATGCCCAAACCCATCTGGTGTTTAAAATAAAACCAAAAGGATTATTGCCTACCTTGCTTACCAGCCATTATATTACAACTTCTCTACCAATTCGAAAGAACAAATGTGGTTAATATAGGGTAACAATCCAGTGTTATCTCCCCTATGTTTGCAGAACTTGATACCATACCAGTAATAGGTTCTGGAACAAACCAGTTGGCTGGCACAAGAGAACCCATTCCAAGCAGCTTCACAAGCCAGAATCAAAATCTTTGTAATGTCTGCAAAATTTCCTTTGGTAATCAAATAAGTAGATTTCAAAATAAGATTAGACCCTCAGAAATGCAGATGAATCATATGCTAGGCCTTAAGACCTTGCATGTCATACGGCACTTGCAATAAATGAGATTTCATCATTGGGTATGCAAATGTTCAATACTATTACAAAGTTACTGGGAGAAGTTTCATAGCAAACAAGCTGTATAACCCCGCATGAATCTGAAGTTCTGAACTATAAGAGACACAAAATGACATAAGAACCACTTGTTTACAATCTGAAATACTAAAATGCCAAAATCCATCTGAAGTTTTAAAATTGGAAAAGGAATTTATTCCAAAATTATGTAAAGATAGAGCCAAGTGCATTACTATATCAACTTACTTTTCTAGTCTTGTTTTCCTCGGCCACTGGTTTTAACCCTTGCTTATTGAAGATTCTAGCGGGGGAGACTGACACATGAAAAACTTCATCTCTGGTTTACTATAATAGTTATGTGAGAATGACTTGGTAGCGTAATGACAATCAAACAGCTGCTTTTGCTTCTATGAAACTCAAAAGTGATATCTATTTCATCAGGTGATAGCCATCACCATCTAACTTTAAGAAACGCATCAGAGACCTTGGCAGCATCCACACCATATCCAACATTATGAACCCGAATTATATTAGCACCATTCAAAATTCCAGCTGTTACAGCTGCAACAGTAGCAACATCTCTATCAACTGGATTGGCATGATTACAGATTTCACCAAGAAATCTTTTCCTTGAGGGTCCCAGTAATATTGGCACATGTGAAGCACCCATACTCATTTTACCCATCTCTTTTCTTATGGAATTCAGGCCCATAATGACTTCATGATTCTGTTCGGATTTCTTGGAGAACCCAATGCCAGGATCAAGAACTATCCTCCATAAAGGAATCCCAGATAGCTCTGCTTCTCTCACCCGTGCGTGCAGCTCAGAAGCAATTTCCTTGCAGATATCACCGTACTGCAAATTCTGTTCACTTTGCATGGTTGATGGATCTCCTCTCATGTGCATGGTAACATATGGAACTCTGAGTTCAGCTACAACTTCAAGAATTGCTGGGTCAAGCTGCCCACCGGATACATCGTTGATAATATGAGCTCCTCTTTTCACTGCTTCCATGGCCACTTCCGCATAGAAAGTATCTACTGAGATCAACTTGCCCTCCATCTCCGGAATCTTTGCAATCTCATCCAGAACAGGAACCAATCTCTCAAGCTCTTCATTTGGAGATAGCTTCTTTGCAAAGGGCCTAGTGGATTGAGCACCAATATCAATGATATCTGCTCCTTCTGAGATTAATAACTTGGCCTGAGAAATGGCAGCTTCCACTTGTTGAAACTTACCTCCATCACTAAAGCTGTCCGGCGTCAGATTAAGGACACCCATGACAAGGGTTCTCTCACACCAGTCCAGCAGATGATTCCCAATAGGTAAAACCCTTTTGATTCCCTCTGTTCCGATTAAGGATTCACCCCCAATTTTATGCCATAACTCAAAGAACCCACCACTGCACTTTGAGAGAGAGTGCCAACTTGTTTCAATACCATCATCAGCAGATGAACCTAGAAGGTCAACAAGAGGTGCTAAAACAAATGGCCTCTCATGGATGCGTTCATGTGGCACTATCAAAGTCTCACTATTGATTTGGTAGTTACCATACAGAAGTATGTCTAGATCGATAGGTCTTGGGCCATACCTTATTCCATCAGTACGTCCAATATTCTTCTCGATTTCCTTTAGCTTTTTAAGCAAATCATGAGGTCCCAGCCTAGTTGTGCCCCGTACAGCAGAGTTCAGAAACCGTGGTTGATCAGTCACATAAGCAGGGGCAGTCTCATAAAGGCAAGCATGCTTAGTGATGTTCACACCAGAGCTTTTCATCATCTGCAACGCCCTGTCAAATGTACTGACTCTGTCTCCCACGTTGCTTCCCATAGCAATCACTATCTCTTGGTCAGAAGTCCCCCCAGGAGAAAATTTCGTAAATGCACGAGTGCTGCATGGAATAACATGTCTGGAAGCTTTGTTCGGGAAACTCAGAGAGTGCCTAAGATCAAAAGCTGTTAAATAAAGAACATGAGGGGTCAGTTAGAGCTTCTCTTGATTGGAAGGTAGAGGACCCAAAAGGAAAAAGTTGGAATAGTACCTGAATGTCCATGTGATGGCACCAGCCCTCCGTAGTAGCTCTTAGCAGCTGACTGCATCTTCCTAAGTGACTGCTTAGCATGGAGGAGCATTGTTGAGCATGGAGTGCTTAACCACTTAACCTTGTTGGGTCTTTCACACGAGCATCAATCCTTCAGATCTGATAAGCAACAGATATTGAACAACTATGAAAACTGGACATTGGGCAAATCCTGACTAAAGATAACAATGATGGACAAGCTGATGAAAGATAGTAATCGTGGGCAACTTAATATTAAGTATCTTGCACATGAAGATGACAACCACAGTAATTTTAAATTAAAAAGTAGACATATGGATGGAAAAGGGCAATATATTGCATTAAGTGCGCCACTGTTTAATCTTTGGAACTTAAAGCTCCAATCACAGAGCCAAAAGAGACACTGCAAGATAAAAAAAAAAAGTATGTTTGCTAATGCAGAATAGATAGAACTTCAAACATTTTCCATGGACCAGTAGCAGAGCCTCGTGCATCTTTCGAAGGAGGGAGACAGTTCAAAGAAAACTGATACAAAGAACAAGAAGGAACAAACTAAGTATGACTTCACAACATGACACTGAAATGCATGGAAGGTTGCACTGAAATGTTCTTATCAAGCCAACATATCCTCAACCAACATCTCATCATTCTTTAAATTAGATACTAGTAAGACCTAAGATCAGATTAAGAAAGAGTTATTTCTTACGGTGCACAAATTGATTCACCACCATATAAGACGTTTGAGTCTCTTGTTCAGTCTCTCAGTTCTGGAGGTCAATAAGCAATAAACACAGTACAGTAATACATTCCGTCTCAAATAAGCATTCACAATCTATTGGTCTAATAGGACTGAAAAAAATGAGATGCAGGAACAGTACATACCGAAGATTCGTTGATGCTCGGGCCGTCCTGAGCCTTTGCTGCCGGTGTGAGCCACAGCAGCCACACGACCGTACTCGAGCTGCTCTCACTGGCACGCTTCCTTTGGTCTGGAGCACGGAGAGAGACTGGGGCGTCTTGCTAGGCGACGCGGCGGCGTCGGCGGCGTAGGAGAGCGGCGACGGCCGGCGGGTGTGATGGCTTGGATTTGTCCCTTTTTTTATGGACGAGGCCGGTTGGTGGAGGCGTGGAACGAACATGGATCTGCAGGAGATGTTTTCGGCCCTAGAACGCTGTTTGGGCTGGATATGCGGGCCATGGCCCATCTTCGCATTGAATTCCGACAACAGCACAATGATGCCGCGCGGCACTAGTAGCACTAGCACTAGCAGTGTTACAGCTCGATCCACCATTCTCAATTTCTCGTCCAATAATGTAAAAAACAAAATGAAAATTGCTATAGGTCTGAGGTCTGACCATGTTATCCAACTTTATTTCGAAAAGTTTCCAAATAATGATGTTGATTCCTACTACAAATTGAATTGTACGCCCGTTGGACATTTTGATTGAATCTATAGCAGTACTAAAAAAAAAAGAACCATGTACTGAGAAAAGATGCGGAACACGAACGGTCCAGCGGGATAATCACTGCCATTTTTTTTGGAACAGCAAAAGTCGCTGCTGACTGTTATCCAAATTGCAATACATCAAGCGGCAGCGGCCACTGAGATAGAACAGCGGATATACTTCAGACATCCGCAGCGCCAGCGCGCATCCACTGCAAAAGACATAAATACATTCTCTGAAACTTTTTACACGCGTATGTACAGCTTCGTTCCGCTCTCAGAATTCGAAGTCCCCGGACTCGCTGAACCGCCGCGAGTGGTTCTCGTGCGCCCTCGTCAGGTTCGCCCTCTGCACCAGGCGGACCAGCGACTGCACGACCTCCGACATCGGCGGCCGGAACTCCGGCTCGGACTGTATCCGTTGAGGCAAAAGCAGAACGAGGCATCAGCAATTCAGCATTCAGCAGCCAGCCGGAAATGTATGGCTTTAAGAGAAGACTGACAGCGCACGAAAGAGAGAGACAACTTTTACCTGGACGCAAAGGGCAATGGCATCGGCGAAGCGCGAGAGGGATTTCGACGGGTACAGACCCTGCAGCGCGGGGTCAACCATCCGGTCCAGCGCGTCGATGTCGTGCAGCTGCGGCGTGGCCCATCGGACCAGCGACTGCTCCGACCGCGGCCGTGATCTGCAGAAGAAAGTTCAGATAGCGAGTTCAGAAGACTGACAAATCTGTTGCCCGATTTTTCTTCAAAAAATCTGTTGCCCGATTCTGTTAGTACAGGTCAGTTGCCTGAGATTGTAATCTGAGGCAAAACGGTACGTGTTTCTACTGGAATTATCCGTGTGCCCACCTGTCGATCGGTTTCCGGCCAGTCAGGAGCTCTAGCATGACGACTCCGAAGCTGTACACGTCGCTCTTCAGGGAGTACTGCCCAGACATGCTCACCTCAGGTGCCCTGTATCCTGAGTTCTCATCTGATTCCTGAAATTGTAGGTTGTATATAGCTCTATATATAAGTACTTGTGTTGGTTTCTGTTTGCAGTGCAAAACAAAGTAGACCAAAGAATCCATATAGCTTGTTTTGTCAAATAGTAATTTAGTATATGAGTATATTTTACCTGAAATTCTTGGTTGGGGATAAGGCCAACAAACCCAGAATCTGAGACGTGGGGATTTAATTCACTATCCAGTAAAATATTGGATGACTTGAAATTCTTGTGCATGATAGACGGGGAACAAGTTTCATGTAGGTATCTGAAGAAAAAAACATACAATTGTCATACCTTTTGGTTTTAGAATAAAAAGGAAAGAAGGGTCGGCAATCCAGTTTTACTTACTCTAGTGCCCTTGCAGATCCCAGGGCAATCTTGACACGACTGTTCCAAGACAACGGTTTGCTCTGTTCATCCTTCACATGAAGGTAGTCATGGAGAGAACCGTTCCGGTAGAGTTCATAAGCTAGCAAGCATTGTCCATGCTCTGAGCAGTAGCCAGCTAGCTCTGCAAGGTTTGGATGATTTAACCTTGAAACGTTTGCAACTAACTCAAGGAACAAATCTGAAGGATGGCCTGGAAATGCAGAAAAATTGATTTTCTTCACAGCCAAGACCTGAAACAGGAAGGCGGTGATGCAGTAGTTAGGGAAAGTATCACCTAAATTTAATGGCCTGATAGGTGGGATTAATTTACATGTTCAAATTTTATCACGTCCACTTAATCGCAGATTATATTAAACCCCAAAAAAGTTGTACAGAGAGAGAGTCAGTTCAAATATGATGATGTCATATGCAAGATATTTTGCATCCAGGAGTGTATCTAATAATCAGGGAAATACCTTCTGATCACTGAATTTTGCTTTATAGACACGGCCAAATGACCCCTCACCAATAAGACTGTCAGGATTGAAGCTGCCTGTTGCCACCTGCAAGTCTGCCACTGTATATGCAGGTACTGAGATGGATGATAAACTTATTTTCCTTGTGACAGACTTGTTATTGATATCATTTTCGTCGAAGGATTTGTGCGGGTCAATTTTCGTTGGAGGCTTCAGACTCATTGAAACAGTCTTCTGCAGTTCTTCCTTGCCAATTGTCGATATGACCTTGATAGATTTAATAGATTTCATCTCTGAAAAGTACAGTTTTGAGGGAAAATTACATATTATTTAGCCATCTTCGACGTGGAAAAATAATATAGTAGTGAGAAAGTGCACAGTTATCTGTAAAAAGAAGTGCTTTTCCTTCCTTGAACAGCTGCAATCGTAAGATGAGAACAAGTAAACCAGGAGACTTACGTTTAAGTCCAGAAGCAAGAGGGCTGAGAGGTTCGTTCTGTTCAGGGTCTTGTCCACGTGAAATCCTCCAAGACTTCCTTTTGATCACAAGGAATGCAACGAGTGCACCAACGGCCAGCAAACTTATTACAATTCCTGCTACTGCACCACCTCCTATTTTAGAGTGTTTACCTTGATCTTTGGCTTGGCTGTAACTAGCATCAGCTCCAGTGCTGCTTGGAATTGGAACAGCAGGTCGATCAGTAACTGGAGGCGTATACGTTGATGGTGGAGATAGTTCAGGTGGTGGAGATAGTG
Organism: Chloris gayana; assembly: GCA_031894775.1. NCBI lineage: Eukaryota > Viridiplantae > Streptophyta > Magnoliopsida > Poales > Poaceae > Chloris > Chloris gayana. The sequence continues at coordinate 105,730 of JAUNZO010002025.1, forward strand.
GAGGTGGTGGAGCGGGACCATCGTTAAATGAGTTTCCACCTGTCCTGTAAAAGGAAGACTAATTACAACCCATATGCCTACAATTTCAACCATCACTACAATAGTAAAAATACTTACTGGATACTCCTGATTCCCTTTAGTTTATCTGGTACCCACCCAGTGAATTGGTTGTTCTCCACATTTCTGCAAGGATTGTTAAATGTTACATAGGAAATCAATTTGCAATTAGAGAAGGTGGTAAGAATTTTGACTTACAAGTCAGTAAGAGGAAGACCGCCAAGGACATCTATTGTGCCACTAAATCTGTTGTTCTGAAGATAACTGACAAAAAGTACAGCACTGTAACCATGTACATCTTTTTTCTCCTTGGTGAAATGAAGTGATACAGGACACAAGGAAGATGAGTACTCACAGTTTTTTCAAGCTCGTCATTGACTGGAAGCTCTGTGGAATGTCACCAGAAAATGTGTTGTATGATAGATCCCTGAAAATTGGACATTCTGTTCAAGTTTCTCCACTGGTATGTCCAACAACAAATACAAGACAACAAGCATAGCAATTAAAAAGAAAAGAAAATCACTCACAATAGTGTTAAATTTGTGAGCTGACTAAACATATCATTGGTGTATGAAAGATGATTATTACCAAGATTTCTGCAACAAGGAGACCGACAAACATATTTGGTCAAAATCTCATCAAAGTGCTCGAACAAAGCAGCATAGTACAAAACCCAAAAGGGAACTTACAAATGCCTAAGTGCAACCATCTGGGAGATGGAGTATGGTACGGTCCCAGTAAAGTTATTTCCTGCAAGATTTCTGCATGCCAAATTGTATATGAGACTGCTGTTCTACTTCTACATATGATCAGAATGGATGAATTACACATCAAACATGGCTCACAGGCTCTCAAGGTTCGGTGGAAGATTATAAGGAATGTCACTGCCTCCAAGATTGTTGTTGCTCGTATCGCTGCAGAAATCTATGTTAGACTAGAACTAGAAATCTCAAGATTCGGCCAATCGCAATTTAGAACATAAGAGATCTCACTAACAGCTCAACTAGCGCAGTAAGCTGATTCATGTTGTACCCCAAGGTCCCGTTAAGCTGCATTCCAGACAATTTTCTGTAGAGGAATTATTCAGGGAAAACAAATTAAAATGACAAGTACAAGTTGTCGTAACTAAACAGCACAATCCTTAAGAAGGTCCATCTAGCTCACATTGTTTTCACCCTGGAACCTGAGCAGGTGACACCAAGCCAGGATTCTCCACAAGGATCCCCATTTTGGGACACCCAATTTGTCAGCTGGGACGGTGAATTCATGGTCGTGTAGAAGACATGGAGAGCATCAACTGCATGAGTAAGAACAAGATTTCAGAAACATGGGTGATTAATGTTTCCGATACATTACAAATACTTGGTGTTCTTCACTGTTTTTCTAAGAGAAACAATTATCAAAATCAAAGATGTCAACATGCCGCAAACTGAAGGAAAAAAAAGCATTTCCTGGTTCAACTTAACTGACACAATACAGCAAGAAAAAAGTCCCACCGGGTTCTTGACACAGTACATACAGCAAGAAAAAATCCGACGGGGCCGCAGCACAATACAGCAACAAAGGACTGCATCGTATCGCCAAATGCCGAAGCGAAAACATGTTTCGGGGGAAGGCGCAGAACTCACCGTCGTTGGAGTCGGTGCTAGCATTAGCCCCAAATGAAGTGGCAACCAAGAACAGCACCACCACACCAACGGCCGCAGCAGCCATGTCTACGGACCGCAGCTCCTCTCCTCCTCGGCCTCCCCTTTGTGCCTCCCTTCACCACTGCACCATACGCCTGCAGGCTCCAACTTCAAGAAGCAGACCAACTTATATCCCAAAAAGAAAAAGGAGAAAAAGATCTGTCCTTTTGGGCTTTCCCACTCTTTTTGTATGCTAGTGGTGGCGCTGTTTCCCTCTCTGGTGAGCGAGCTGCAGAGCGCAGGAAGAGGTAAGGAGCACTTCACAAACACAAAAGGTGGACATGATGCATATTCCATTGACTGATTCTGTTGTTTCGTGTGCTGGAGTGATGGGTTAAAGGTGAGATTTTGACGGCTGATGATGATATTGAAGTTGTTAGGGCAGGCGAGATTTTGTTATGGGATATTTATTCAGTAATAAAAAGGGAGTAAATGTTCTGAAACAAGAATTGAAACTAAACATTTGCGTAAACAGAATCTTCCGTACGGAGATTTTTGTTTTTCGAGGAAACCTGGAGAAATATTCAATTCCGAAGGTTACGTTGAAGAAGCAAAATATGGTTACAGTTTAATATTGATTTTTTTTACATAGCAAAATGTGGATGCAATGATACGTTGATGAAGCCGGTTGAAATGCTGCCTCACTTCGTTTATGCGGTCGTGCATCGTGGCTCCCATAACGAAGCATTGCCGTCCATCTGCAGGTCGCTTTTGCTGATTGGCAATGATACGACAATGCGCGCGTGTGCGGTATATACTCCCTCCTTTTGGGCACAATCGGTATGGCTACAGCCTCGTCATGATCGTTCACGATTGCAGCGCCACGACGCAGTAATTGTAGCATTCCTACTGACTTGTCATATTATGTCTGCCCAATTATTTGGATTTTTCTAAAATAAAGTTTGTTTCAGATAAATTTTTCAGACTCGTCTGATCTCAGTTTCTGCGGGACATGAAGAATTTTCGGTGAAATTTCTGCTCACGTTTTTCCATACCAAGCAAGAAGCGAATCAATATTAAACCCATCGACGACTTAGGCACTATACGGGCGACAGCCAAATCTGATCACACTTAGCAAAGGATGGGAAGAAAGAGCGTGTTGGCTTCCGTCCATCAAAAGTGAGTGACTTTATACTCGGCTGATTGTACCATGCCATGATGGACCATAATTCACTACTAGTAGTATCTTTCACTTTGCTTTGATAATTTTTCCTGTTCACCTCACCTTTTTATACTAGTAGCATCTTATGTTAGTGAGAATGATTGTGAGGTTGACGTAGACCCGGCCATCTCGTGCGTTACAACAGGTGGCCAAACTCATCCAATCGAGAGATACCATCGCACTGCGTCTTCCACACATCAAAACGGTCATTTTCGTGAGGTGTTCCCGGCTCGAGAGACTAATTTCTCTCCATTTCTCTCGCGCTCGTCCATCTGTGCCATCCTGTTTCTGCTATTTCGACACGCAACACGCGATAGATTGCCTCGTGCAGAGGGCGAAACCAGGACCAACACCAACTGCACACATCGAATTCCAACGTAAATCGACAGCAACGTGTTACTGCGAGGACACTGCGGAGATGGCATTGTTTTATCTCGTGATTTGGTAGGCACATTTGGCTTTCATCGTTCGTCATCAGGATGGAGTTTTCTAACCGGATGGACAGGAACGGTTGCTAATGTTTTTGTTTGTTCAGGAATGCTGTAGAAAGAAATGCGATTAACGGATTAAGAACGATGGAACATCTAAATTCCCTAGTTAGGTGTGGGATCCAACACTAGAATGTCAGCTTGGGTCATTGCAGCTGACGTTGTCATCATCAGTGATTGGAATTAGGCATGCAATGCAAGTGCCGCTCAACCGTTCTACCTTTTCATTTCTGAAAAAAGACCAGTAGCATTTAGATCACACGTGTGGGCGCTGCTGTGTTCTTCGTTAGCTCAACAAGCCAATAACAAGGCCACTGTACCACATGTTAGACATATTGGTGGCTCCTTAATGTTGTCGTCGAACCTAACACTACTTGAAATTCTATTTTCGGTAGAGGTGATGGGACCAATAACGAAGTTAGACCACCTACTGGGATTCCGGTGAGCTCTGACGACAAGAACATGGAGAGGAAAAAAGGATGGGAGCGGGCAGATTCTGGCAGTGTTGCGGACCTAACAAAACAAGAGCAGGTAGTACGGTTAGCCAACCCCCAAGAAACAAAAGCAGGGTCAAACCGGGGACGGCCCAGCGCTTTGAAGTCCACACCACACCACATACTAGCATGTCAGCGTGCATGCATGTCCTCACAACAGATAGGACCACGGTTACCAGAGATCACGGGCTTTCTCTGATTATGGGCGCTGCTCATGACTCATGAGCAAATGTCCGCATTAGCAATGGAGCATTGCAAGGAAATTATCTATCAGTTTCTTTTTTGTTTGACAGATTGTTGACAGTACTAGTATTGAGAAACTATGTTAACAGTTTCTAGACGGACTGATCGGCCTTGTCATCTTCTGAATGTGACAGTTGGTGAGAGTTGGGTCTAGTGTTTTCAGCTCCAGAGCAATGTTGTACTACCGTATAGAGCTGTCTACCTCGATTAAAGATCTACCGTATAGAGCTGTCTACCTCGATTAAAGATCTGTATTTTCTCAGAGGGCACATTCATAAACCTTCAGGTTCACAATCTAGAATGTGACCATCGAACCTCTGAATTTTCCAACACGGGTCACCAACTGTTTTCCATCCTATCTATGAGACTATGAGTCTATGACCACCTGTCTGGTAGTGGACAGAAATGTAGAATTAACGCCGCCGGAGGGAACGCGACACGGCCCAGTATCATTGCCTAGGCCCAGCTTTCTTTGACAAGGCCGAATACAGCAAAAGAAAGGCCGGTAAAATACCTATGGAGGCCCAAACGGTAAACAGGCCGGACCAGATTGCAAGGAACAGAGAGGAAACTTCTGCAAGTTTTTTCTTTTCGACGACATGCCTGGGCTGGGCACTGAAACCTGTGCAGGTGATACAGTTCTTTCAGGTCGTTTGTCCGTCGGAGTAGACGCAGGAAACGCCACGGACTTTTAGGTTGCTGCCGTGGCGAGAGATTTTGGACATTCTCCACGCAACACAATCTGGTGCAACCACTGAAACGAAAAGTGTGTCTCGGCTTCTCGGTTCAGTTCCGAGTTGCGACCTACCATTTTTTTTAGTTGTTACCGCGTACTACTGTATGTTGTCCGTTCCGCCTGCTGGGCGGCACGCACCAAACAAAGGAGCCGGGCAGCAGGGGAGGGTCCGAGTACGGCGGAGATGGTACCTCGAAATCATTCCGCCGCAAAGAAGAAGAAGAGCAAAATCATCCTGCTCGCCGCACGCACAGGGTTCGTCGTCACTCGTCAATGGCAAATCATGGCGCCCTTGACGATCGACTCGCAATGATCGGCCGAAACCGACACGGCCCCAAGCCTGAAACGCCGCGCGCCTTTAATGATCCGTCGACGAGCTCAGTGTGGGTGAGTGAGACAAACAGGGAGCATCATCATCCGTCATCCCGGACTGCATTGCTCCATCAGGGAACAAAAGGTGTGGCAGCAGCAGTGGGGCGTACTGCCAAGTGGCACGGCCCAAGCAAATCCGGCCGGCCGGTCCATTACGCCGTCGTTTCGCGGGAAAAAATCTCTGTTGTGTGGGCGACCAGACACGTCCGCGGCGGTTGCTCCCGGTCCCGCGGGTACCGGTCGGGCGCGGACGGGGACGGACCCCAACTGCCGAACCCATGTTGGGTTCAAATCGCTGCCGATCGGGAATCACAAGAGCCCCGTGCCGTGAGATTCTGAGATACCCGCTCGGGTCCACGGAGATCAGCACGACACGAGCTTGTTTGTATAGGGAGAAAAAGAAAGGTGGCTTTGCAGCCGCAGCGCCGGTCAAAAAGTCCGCGCGGGCGAGCGGGCGCCCTCGATGGCGGAGCGATCCCCGGAGCAGAGCGCACATCATGGATTGCCGTCAGCAGCGTATGATGGCGCGCGTGAGCCGCGCCCTACTTTCCATCTCAGCTTCCACGGTCCCGGCAACTCTTTCTTTACCCGGCGGCCGCGCACAAGACAAGACGGCCCGCAGCCGAACGAACGATTCAAGAGTCCAACACAGCCGGCCGGACGATTCAACGCTGCGAACCGGGAGCAGCAGCAACCGGGTCATCGCATATGAGATATGAGGTGAGGTCAGCGGTCAGCGGCGGCGCACGGCACGGGAGGGGATGGGAACGGACGAGTCGACGACCGGGCGTGGACGGCTCCCCGTCCAGCCGCCGCCATCCGTCGCTGTCGCCGCCCGTGCGGGCGGCGTGGCGCGGGAGCGATCAATGATCATCCATCCCCCGCGTCGCTGCCGCGGACCCGGGCACCGGATAAGCCTCGGCGACCCTGCTTTGCCTTGCTGCTGATCTGGCTAGGTTCGCGGCACTTGGACCCGGCAGACTCGATCTTGCGTGCTGGGATTAGGAATCGTCGCGTCCAGGCGTCCGGCGTGGTGGACTTGGCCCTGGTGGCCGAGCTGGGCTTACCAGCCAATTAACCAGCCGCACCCGTATGGTTATACAAAAACAGCACGTCCCGCTCGATTCAACGTCAACGAGGTGGCACAATTTCGCCGCGCCTGCCGTCCCTTCTTCTCGTACAATCCAAGACCACGGAAACGAAGCACCGCGTGGCGCGGAACCACCGCGTGCGGTGCGACGGCGCTTCCGTTTCCGGCTGCACGTCCTGCCGCAACTAGATACTAGACCCGGAGTACGTGACGTACGTAGGCGATCCAAAGTCTGTTTCCTTTTTCGAGGCTAAGTCGCGTTCGATTAGATGGATTCCGTTGCGCTAACTTAGAGGCGGATATATGTTGGTCAACCGCCTCCCTGCGCTGTGCCTTGGTGCGAAATCAAGGTAGGTAAGCGCACGCTTACTTAGAATTCGGCCGCAATCAAGCAGTTGCTTCCGCGAAGATCCAACACCAGCAGGAAGGGGGCGGTTTCAGTTTGCGTCCTCCCCGGAGCACAGAACCGGACGGGAAAGGGACTGGACGGGGCGGGCGCTAACGGCTATACCGAACCTCCCCGGCCACGGCAGCCGGTGGTCCACCGCCGTATCCGCATTCCGCAGCTTGTGCCTTGCCTTTGCCTGCGGGCAGCTCATTCCATTCCGTCCCCGGGTCCACGCAGCAGCAACGGGACACGCTCACGGCAAACGGCCCACATTTCCGGGAGACAGACCAGACGGTTCCTTCCTTCCCGCCCCCTAATCTGGCACTGTGTTCAGCACAAAACCACGGAGCCAAAGCTGGGTGGGGTTGCGTCATCTCGTGTTATCTGAACCGGATTCCTGAAAGCAAAGACGATTTCACTGACTGAGTTACTGCTAATAAACCGGTACTGGTACAGACGTCGCAACTCGTGGCATCGCCGCGCGGGCGGTCGCCGTCTCGCTCTCGCCGGCCCTTTCTACGTGTGGTTGCACCCACCCGTGCACCGGCGCGCATGGGAACATATGCCGGGGATTAGACGGCGACGGCCCGAGCCGGGATGGGCGGTTCAACCGCGAAAGAACAGGGTGCTCTGCTTCTGCTATCCTCTGTTGTGTCCTGCTCTGCGAGCCGCTTTGGCGTGGCGCTCGTCATCGTCAACGCTTTCGAAACCCGTCGCCGTCCCCGCTTTCCCTCCCTCCGTCCGCAGTTCGTTTGTTCGTTCATCTTCCCCTCCAAACCGAACCCATGTCGTCCCCACCTTGCTTCCACTCTTCTTCTTATCCCCTCTCCTTCTCTCTCTCTCTCTGCAGCAGCCAGCAGTCGCCGACCTCGTCGTATAAGTAGCCAGAGCGCGCGCTCTGCCACGCTAATCATTCGAATTCCCCAACTCCAACACGACACGAGCCTCTTTTATTTGCTTAAATACTCGTATGCGAGCCGGCCTCCCTCTGCGACGACGCCACCACCGCCGAGGAGCAGGAGGAGCCGGAGAGAAGGACAGCGCCGCGGCCGGCTGCGTTTGGTTGGAGCAAGCAGCACTTCTTTCAAGCAAAGACAAATATAAAGGAGAGAAGAAAGAGGCGTGATCGATTCCTCCTCCGTCGATGGCCGTGACTGCGACGACGGTTGCGGCGGCGACCACGATGCTGGCGGCCGTCGCGGCCGTCTTCCTCTCCCTCGTCCTCTGCTTCTACATCTTCCTCTGCGCCAAGCGCTACCGCGGCGGCGGCGACGGGGGCCCCGCCGGCCGCGGCGTCTCGGCGTGGCTCCGCTTCCTGCTCTGGGGCGGGGACAGCGGCGGACGGCCGGCGGAGGCGGCGTGGTGCTACGAGGGCGGGCTCGACGACAAGTCCATGGCGAAGCTGCCGTGCCGCGAGGTCGCCAAGGGCGAGGCCCTCGACTGCGCGGTGTGCATCACGGAGCTCGCCGCGGGCGAGACGGCCCGCGTGCTGCCGCGGTGCGGCCACGCGTTCCACGTCGCCTGCGTCGACATGTGGCTCCACTCGCACTCCACCTGCCCGCTCTGCCGCCGCCCCGCCGTCGACGACCCGCCCGTCCCGCCGCCCGCCGTCGCCGCGCCCGAGGCCGACCCGGACTCGCCCAACTTCCCCACCAACGTCCTCTTCTTCGGCTCCCACGACGACGTCAGCACCGGCCGCGCCGCCGCGCACCACCACCACGCGCCGGCGACGATTGCCGCTGCCGTCGCGCAGTCCCAATCGCGACAAGAGGAAGCGGAGCCCGCGCGGGCGGCGGGGATGCGCAGGATGGCTGTCGGGTGTGGCGGCGCGTCGCCGCCCCCGCGGCCGAGCGGGACGTCGAGATGGGCCTCGACAGCCTCGGCCGGTGAAGCATCCCCGTTCTTCTTCCCTCGGCTGCTGCTGCTGCGGAACATGGGTGGCTTCTCTTTCGTGCCTGCCGCTTCTTCATCGTCAAGTTTTGCGTTGTTCGCGTGCGTTTTATTTTCCCCTTCCAATAGGAACGCAGAGAGGTGAACAGAAATGTACAGATTCTTACCGTAGCCATCTGATGTAAATGTCTCGTGTGGATATACAGCATGAACCGGTGCGTTCATGAGAAAGCAAAACAAAATTCAAGTTTGGATTACAGTGCTGCTTCTGTTGCTCTTCACCTGAGCTCGTTCTTGATGACTGCAGTAGTTACTTGCCACGTTAGTATATCCTTGCCCTGTTGCTGGCTCCTACGGCTACCTGTACCGTAAGTGAAAATATAGCAGTAACCTGCAGTCAACGTAGTATATCCACCTGCAATCCTGGTTCCTTGTCTCGCTCGTCGAGTCCATGTAGTTTTGACCACACATGTAGCTGGGTCAAATCCGCCTCGCCGCCCCCGATCCCTTTCTCACCCACACACAATTTGTCAAGACGCAACGGGCACGCCAAAACAGCAGATTTGACGGCAGATAAGCTGAGAAGAACATCTGAGACGGCCTGCGCGCTCTCCAAACCCCGTCCGCCCGCCTGGTGGCTGGTGCGCGCCGCACCTGATGCACTAACACACCAGTTCCATTAAACCGAGTCAGTCAGCCGCGGAGGACTAATCAGTCCGAACCACCACTCCCGCGCAAAACTCCAACGCCGTCTCCTACTTATAATCGGCCCCGCCCCGCCCACCCAGGGGTTTCGGCCTCACAATAATAATAATACTAGTACTTGAAATTCATTCAAAACCCCGCTCGATTGTTTTGTTCGTTTTCGAGCTCGCTGGGTAGAGGGTTGACTAAAACTTGCCGGGAGAAGAGAAGAGATGGTTGAGTTGTTTTGTTCGTTTTCGAGCTCGCTGGGTAGAGGGTTGACTAAAACTTGCCGGGAGAAGAGAAGAGATGGTTGAGTTAGCGGCAAGCGTCGCCGGGCCTGCGGCAGTTGGCCAAACAAGCAACAACAACGGCACCAGCGAATGGGAGGCGGTTGCCGATGAGCTCATCGCTCCGCACTTGTGCGCTCCTGTCCTGTCACGCATGTATCTCGCGAAAACAAAAATCAAAATCGGAATCATACGCGGTGACGCCACCGCGACGTGTGAGAAGAAAATTTGGGTTTGCTCAACCGAAACCGGCCACAGCGGATAGGCATCCGTGTCGCGCTCAGCGCCTCGCCGTCATCGGCCGCGCCCGTTTCTGGACGGACGGCGAAAGAAGCTTCGCCGTCGTCAGAGATCGCACAGGGCAAACAAATACGCTCGCATCACACTCGATACCACAATTTTTCAAAAGAAAAAACAGTCGACACGAAAAGAAAAGCTTCGTGTCCATACCATACACACGATGGGTCATCCGTCTCCCCCGTTTCCTCTCGTTTGTTCACCTCACTCTCACCGTGTGGATTCTCTTGCAGATAATGTCGCGGCCACAAGACTATCCTACAATAAATAATCCTTTTATTCCTCGTCATGTTGCGAACCAATGACGTGTCGTTGCCATTCTTGCTTACTGTGCTACTGTAAACAGCACCGATATAAAAATTCAGATACTGTAAGCAGCAGCTTGCTTGACGAGATTTCTAGCTACGCGATTCGTCGCGGATTGAACCAATCGACAAGTATCCCTTCCTTGATCACTGATTTTCGTTGCTTCGTAACCCCGCCCTCTAGAAAGATTCTAATTCAGATGTGTGTGGCAACGGGCAAAAATCAAGCAACTTGAGATTCCGGGCATGGAGCACGACATAATAATATCTCCGGAACATCGATGATGCATTTGCGATGATAACCCTTATCCAAATAAAGCTGCGTCGCTTTCCCAAGTTGGACATCCTTGCACGCGCGGGGGCTGGGCTGCGCAACAGTTGACAGATTGTTTAAACCCGGCACAAGACGATTGAGGATTAGTCAAACCGTAGCCGCAGCATGTTAAAAGCTCCATCCTTGGTATGGATTTCTGCATATATAAACTTGTAATTTACGACCGCATCATATCGGAAATGGCTTCTCTGTTTTTGTATAGGACATATCAACAATACTTGTGACCTCGGTTTAGGCCGTTGGCATGAAGGATAATGGACCACGACTGGTCGCACTGAGACCAATCCGAGTTTTGTTCTTAGGGGGGTCTGAA
>JAUNZO010002026.1:0-12242 GCA_031894775.1 Chloris gayana
CTAGGACGCGAGTGGCTGACGTGTGGCCCAGTCCTATGCTGGGCCCTATGTGTCAGCGATTCATTTGATTTATTATATGATTTTGTGTAAAATTGTAGTTTGAAAATCTATAAAATTACGTTCTTTTGTATAACATACAACTAAAGTTTTATCTCATTTATTTTCTATGGAAAAATGTTATTTATTGATTATTTTTGTGCTCCGGGTTTGTCTACCAGCCCGGATAATAAGTAGTGAATGGTAGAAGACGATCTAGCAAGATGGATTTGGCCATGATCCACAACGTAACTTTCAGTCAACTGAAAATTAGCAAGACCGGACAAATTTTTGTAGCACTTGAACAATGGTGAGTTGATCACTCACTGTGATTTGGACCTGTGAAGTCACGTGCGTCCGTGCTCGGTCCGTGTGTATCTTGTCTAGGGTCATTGTTCTAAGTTGTTGTACTGGTTACGAGTGTTCTTCTCAGTACTCCTACATCATATGTATGCCTATTGTTGAGTAATAAGAAACACTTTGGTAATTTGTTTACGGTTTCACGTTGCGCATCAACTTGACACCATCTTTTTTGTGCATTGCCAATTGCCATTGTGCATTGGTAATCAAAACTTGTTGCACTTTTATAAAACTCAATTAGCTGTGTACATCTGCAACTCTCACATCCTCCTTATATTTTGCATCTTTTTTTTTTAGATAATGGAAACAAAATCGATTCCGGCCTCTGCATAAAGCACACAGCCTAGTTTTCTGGTTTTCATTATTACAAAGCTTGCAATCATCTGACTGCCTAAAGGGAAACAAAATCAAGAAGAACCCAGTCTATTATTAAACTTCCAACCAAAACTTGCGAACAGCTCCATGGCCGCCACCTCCATGGAAGCACACGCAGATCGGATGTTGTTCCTGGTCTCCTCGAGGCTGCAGCAGCGTCCAAGTACCGTAATCAGTATGTTCCCCTGAATAAAGCCTGCAAAAATGATGAGTATATTTTGCATCTATAGTAGTACAATTATAGACATATACATGACGGTCTCTATGCTATTATACGTTTGCCCACTTGTATTTGGACGCGACAAACGTGCTTGAAATTAAAGAGGGACTTAATTAAGCTACACTACACGGGGTTGGAAAGTTGAAACATTCGACAACTACTGCACCACATGCCTAATTACCTATAGGATACTTCAAGTACGCCATGAACTAGCGAAGATACAATAAGCTGACCTTCTACTTGAAAACAACAAAAATGAAAACTAATCTCCGTTTTGGCGTGGGGTGATGCGAGCCGGGCGCATGCGTCCAGTATCGCGAGGGTTGACTCGATCGAGAATGATTCTCTTTTGTCTTCACAAAACTCTCCTTTTCCACCGAGGCGGATCATTGCTGTGTCACCGGAATATCAAAGTGCAAGTGACTTTCATTTCGGGCCTATATAAGCACGTCCTAAGCCTCGCTCATCAATCAAATAAGGTGCGCACAATAGAAGAAACATTTCCCGTTTCGTAGTGTTAAATAGGTTTAGGTACTACATATCCACGCATGGCTAGCAGTAGCAACCAGCTTGATGGGCTGCCGGCTATCGGGAGAATGGTGACGGTGCTGACCATAGACGGAGGCGGCATTAGGGGCCTCATCCCGGGCACCATCCTCGCCTTCCTTGAATTAAAGCTTCAAGTACGTTTCGTGAGCTGAGCATTGCATGGATATATGTACGTGACGAGATGACCATATATAGTGCGAGTATGTATGCAGGAACTCGATGGGCCGGACATGCGGCTGGCCGATTACTTCGACTACATCGCTGGAACTAGCACAGGTGGCCTTATCGCGGCGATGATCACCGCCCCAAACAAGGACAAGCGCCCTCTCTTCTCTGCCAAGGATATCAACAAGTTCTACGTGGAGAACGGGCCACAAATATTTCCTCAGAGGTAGAAAGTGAAAAACAAGCAGATACCTTGGACTACAACATTTTGGAGCTTTCACACCATATATAATATGGTGTTCACTAAAATTTTCAGAAGTTTATCTATATATCTATGAGTAACAATTGCAGCAAACAAAGAGTCAAAAATATTGATAGGATTGTACACCAACGGTTAGTGATGGTCAACATTTTTTTGTGAGCGGAAACTATTTTTTATTGTGTAATGTTTTCATGTTCTATCATAAAACAAGCCATGTTCAACGTAATGTAGATAGGATTATTGATTAAACAAACTCAAAAGGATAGGTTCGAAGTAGGTGAAAAAAAGGAAATAAAATAACTTGAAAGTTCAAAAAAATTGGCATCATATTCTATAATATCTACACCCCGGCTTCTTCTTGACTCTTGCGTTGCTTCCGACCATATCTTCGATCTTTTTATTAATGTCATATGGACTATATATAAATTGCATGTGGTATTCATTGATTTGACCATTTTTATGTTTGTTGATTGGCGCTCAGGGTTAAAAAGCCCACTAGGTACAAGTGACGATATGTGATACACCCTCTATCTCATAATATAGATATTTTTTTAGTTTGGTTAAAGTTGACCATCAATAATGAAAAACTATGATATTTTTTATCAAGTAAAAATAATGTTATTGGATTGTTGTCAAGTATGAATGATGTTATTGTTGGATTCATAGTAAAACTAAGTATTGTAATATGTAACTCTTTATATTTGAATAATTTATCAAAGTTTAAAATATTGGTTTTAATAATATCTTTAGATATACTTACATATTCTAACATGTTGACAAGATCCAACATTTACATTCGAAGCTAATTTAATGGCTTATCGATGATAGATTGATGTTCTTCATTGGTGGATTGCAGGGCAGGTCTTGTGAACACGGTCATCGAGTTGAATGGGCCAAAATACGACGGCAAGTTCCTGCACTCCAAGATCCAGAGCCTCCTCGGCGCGACGAGGCTCCGCGACACCCTCACCAACGTTGTGATCCCCACTTTCGACATCAAGAACCTCCAGCCCACCATCTTCTCCACCTTCGACGTATGACTGCTGCTAAGTGCTAACAAAGGCATTCATGTGACGCGGATCATATGACGCAACCTTGGATTGTGATGTGTGCGTGCAGGCTCAGACCATGCCTCTCAAGGACGCCCTCCTCTCTGACGTCTGCATCGGCACGTCGGCGGCGCCGACTTACCTCCCCGCCCACTTCTTCCAGACCCGGGACGGTTCCACCGGCAAGACCCGCGATTTCAACCTCATCGACGGCGGCGTCTCCGCCAACAATCCAGTACGTGCAAAGCCAACTTACATCTGCGTTATTAATTTATTATTTGAAAAAATTAAGAAGAGTTTGTTCGTGTCAATTTGTCTCCTGCTTCAGACAATGGTGACGATCAACCAGATATCCCGGAAGCTGATCGTGACCAAGGAGGAGTCCTACCCGGCGGGGCCGACGGACTACAACAACTTCCTGGTCGTCTCCCTCGGCACCGGCTCGGCGAAGGGCGCGGAGAACTACACGGCCAGGGAGGCCGCCGGGTGGGGAATCCTGTCGTGGCTGCACACCAAGGACGGCTACACCCCGATCGTGGACATGTTCAGCTACTCCAGCGCCGCGCTCGTCGACCTCAACGTCTCCGTCCTCTTCCAGGCGCGCGGCTGCGAGAAGAACTACCTGCGCATCCAGGACGACTCCCTGCGCGGCACGGCGGCGACGGTGGACGTGGCCACCAAGGAGAACATGGCGGAGCTGGTCCGGATCGGGGAGAGGACGCTCGCGAGGACCGTGAGCAGGGTGGACTTGGAAACGGGAAAGCCCGTGCCCGTGCCGGAGGAAGGGACCAACGCCGACGCGCTCACCCGTATCGCGGCGCAGCTCTCGCAGGAGAGGAAGGCGAGGATGTCGTCGTCGAGCCAAGTCAGCCGCAGTAGCGCGCTGTGATCATATTAATGCCGTACTATTATATAGAGGCCTCGGGTCTGTATCGACATATATGTAAAGGGTAAATGCCTTTGGGTGTGCTAAATTTCGGTTGCTTGGAATAAGAACATGTACCAGCAAGTTGCTTCACACTATGACATATATAGACTTTGTCTACCACACGGAGATTGGAAATAACAAGAACTAGTGAAAGAACCCTGCACGTATAAATGGCTCTTACATTACTCTGATTCCAAAAAACGAAAACCTTGTCACTGTCAATGATTATAGGCCAATCTCTCTTCTTAATTCAAGTTTAAAAGTAGTCACTAAATTGCTTGCTGATAAACTGCAACAGGTCATTCTTCAGGTCATCCATACTAATCAATATGGATTCATTAAGTTAAGATCTATTTAAGATTGTCTTGCATGGGCTTTCGAATATTTGCATTTATGTCAAAAGTCAAAGAAAGAAACTATAATTCTTAAGTTGGATTTTGAAAAGGCTTTTAATAGGGTAGAGCACTAGGCCATTCTGCACATTTTGGCTTATAAAGGGTTTGGCTCAAAATGGATTATTATGTGGATTTCAAATATATTAAATTCGGCAACTTCTTCAGTACTTTTGAATGGATGTCTGGTAAAGGTTTTCACTGCAGAAGGGGAGTCGGATAGGGAGACCTCTTATCTCCTCTCCTATTTGTCCTGGTTGCTGATTTATTACATAGAGTATAGTGAATGAAGCAAAAAGACAAAGGTTTGATCCACTTGCCCATTCCCATTAGGAGTTCCTCAGATTTTCCAATCACAGAATCGATATTTATATTCAACCATAATTAATAATTAAACTAGGGCGGGGGCACAAGCCCCTGTGGTCACAAAAGTCACCCTTTTAATCTATTGCTAAACTCAGCAAAAAAGTTAGCCCAAATTTTAATTTTCATTCAGGCCCAATTGTCTAAGCTAACCGAGACAAGTAATGGACTGTATAGAGCAAAATAGCTATAGCCAATTGCTCCGTTGTCAGAAATTAAATGGACCAAATTACGTTATCGGGCCAAATAATTTTGAGTCTCAACTAGAATTGATCTATTGGGCTAAAACTCGGCCCAAATTACTATACAAGGTCGAGTTTCGTCATTATAGAGCTTTGTGACGCTGAGGCATCGTCACAAATCTGTGATGATCGTATTCCGTCATAATCCGGAGTTATGACGTACACCTTAAGGAGTGTCACCACTTTACAGCAGTGACGCATTTTCTGTGACAATAGAGCTTTCGTCATGCTCGTGTCACAAAAACCTTTCTATGACAATATTCTGCTATTCTGTGACATTTCAATTTTATCATAGGATGCGAGGTCTCTTGTAGTGATACCAACTTGCTAAACTTAAATGTCGAGTTTTATTTTTGGGTCAATTATCTCTATGTCATTGCAATTTGTCATTGGAATTTTACTCAAACAATTATTTGATGTCACAAGTGAACTTCTCTGTGCCATCGAGTGGTAATTTTTTACCCCGACATGTCATCCACATCATTTTATATTTTTCTCTAAATATGAAAATACGAAATGCCATGTCTTCTTCCTCAACCTCCTCCACCCTTCATATACAAAAAACTCCTCCACCTGGTTCTCTCTCTAACCTTGGTCGGGAGAGGCTCCGGCGCGACAAAGCTCGAGCACTACTGCCACGGCCGCCACCATCTTCGCAACCCAAGCGCGGTCAAGCTCAGCCGTCGTCCTAGCCCAGGCGCGGCCGAGCTCCACCGCCTCCCGCGTCAAGGCACGCGCCAAGCTTTGGCGCGACCACCATAGGTGGCGCCATTGCCGTAGCCCGGGTGCGCCGAAGCTCCACCATTACCGCGTCCAGGCGTGTGTCGAGCTCGGGCCATGGTGTTGGTTGGCCAGGCGCGCGTCAAGCTCAGGCACGACCACCATGGGTGCCACCGCCGCCACGATGCAGGTGTGATCAATGGCGAAGCTAGACTCCATCCGTTGGGGGGGGGGTGCAGCTCCTTAAGACAATTTGAGTTACTAGCTGAATACATGGTGAAAATTGGTTGGCCATAGTGTAGATTTCAGATTGGTATGGGTGCGGCTGCACCCAGTACTCTCAACATAGCTCCGTCACTGGGTGTGATCAAGCTCCAAGGATGACAGGGTTAGGCATGCGTCGGGCGAGGCCATCATGGGGCCAGGCATGGTCGAGCTCCATCGCGGAGACCTCCCTCCCTCCCTCCCCATTCCACAATCCTTAATTAATCTCTGAAGAATCATTCCAAAATTGGTGTGGTGATGGGAAACCATGTCTCTGCTCGATCGAGAATTGACCTGACTCGTTCTAATCTCTTCTTTAGCATGCAGAGACATAGGCAATCATTTTCGTGGATAGGCATTACTTTCTAGTAGTGTTTGTGAACCGCTGTCAGCAAAATATTAAAATGCAAATGGTTCCTGTTTTGGCCTATATATGCACATCCTAAGTGCACCGTTAATGAATCACCGGTTGTCATACGTGAACAGGTGTACTAGTAGAGAAAAAAAATCCTCTTTCGCTGTCTTGTTAGGTTTGGATCTACATCCCTATGGCTAACCAGCTTCGTGCACCGCGGTCACATGTGCCGCCGCCTGCCATGGGGAGGACGTTGACGACGGTGCTGACCATCGATGGAGGCGGCATTAGGGGCCTCATTCCCGGGACCATCCTCGCCTTCCTCGAATCAAAGCTACAAGTGAGTACAGCTATCAATTTTTGCGTTCAGCAGCAGGAAGCATGGCATGCACGAGAAGTAGTGTTTGCACCGTTCGTATACAGTTTATAATACTGCATGCACAAAGGAACTCGACGGACTGGAAAGACGGCTGGTGGACTACTTCGATTACATCGGCGGGACCAGCACCGGCGGCATTATCACGGCGCTGCTCACCGCTCCGGACGAGCACAAGCGCCCCCTATTCACTGCCAAGGAAATCAACAAGTTCTACCAAGATTATGGGCCGCAAATTTTTCCTCAAAGGTGTACATACATTATGCTAGTGGCCGGGGAAAGAAAACCTCACAAGTGACACAACTTGAAAGTGAGCTCTAGTGACGGTGAAAAGATCTGACCTTGTTTTTCCGTTTCATCGGTGCAGGCCGTACATTGAAAATGCGGTTAAAGTGTTTAGGGGGCCAAAATACGACGGCAAGGTCCTGCAGTCCAAGATCCAGAGCCTCCTGGGCGCGACGAGGCTCCGGGACACCCTCACCAAGGTCGTCATCCCCACGTTCGACATCAAGATGTTACAGCCCACCATCTTCTCCACCTTCGACGTATGTAATAAATGAACTGATGCCTGCTAATTAATACACGAGCAAGCTGCATTATTGTTGATTAATCCTCCGTCACCACCCGAAACGACACCATGTGCATATGCAGGCCCAGACCCTGCCTCCGAAGGACGTGCTCCTCTCAGACGTCTGCATTGGCACGTCTGCGGCGCCAACATACCTCCCCGCCCACTTCTTCCAGAGTCGAGACGATTCCACCGGCGAGATCCTCCGCGACTTCAACCTCATCGACGGAGGCGTCGCCGCGAACAATCCAGTAAGTGCAGCGCAGGCCTGGGCGTCCGGCCGGCTTGGTTCTTCTCTTGTGTGTTCTGCTGGATAACGATTCTTCCTGCGCGCAGACAATGGTTACCATCAACCAGATAACGCGGCAGACGATCGTTGACAACAAGAAAGAGGTCTTCCTCCCTGGAGGGCCAACGGGCTACGGGAATTTCCTAGTCATCTCCATCGGAACCGGCACGGCAAAGGACGCGGAGATGTACACCGCCGAGGAGGCCGCCAGGTGGGGCATCACGTCGTGGCTTTACGACTACAAGGACGGGTACAACACGCCGATCATCGACATGTTCAGCTACTCCAGCGCTGCGCTCGTCGACTACAATGTGTCCATCCTTTTCCAGGCTCTTGGCAACGAGAAGAACTACCTCCGCATTCAGGTAGTAACAATCACTAATGAAGAGAGAACTCAAAAATTTCCCTCTTTGATAATGAGCCTGCGCTAGCAGTACTATCTGCACATGTCTAAACTGATCGAGCTGTGTTAATTTGGGAATTTACAAGGATGATTCCCTGAAAGGCACCGAGGCGACCTTGGACGTGGCGACGAAGGAGAACATGGAGAAGCTGATCCACATCGGAGAGAGCATGCTCAAGAGTACCGTGAGCAGGGTGGACATGGAGACCGGCAAACCTGTGCCGGTGCCCGAGGAAGGGTCCAACGCCGAGGCGCTCGGCCGCTTCGCGAAGCTGCTCTCGGATGAGAGGAAGAGGAGGATGGCGTCGACCCAAGCCAGGCCTCACAGCGCATTGTGATCCCATGACGCCCGCTAGTAGTGGCTTGGGACCGAGTGCTAAATTTCAGTTTCTTGGAAAAATAAGTACCGAGTTGCTTTTAATTTGGATGTGTTTTTTTTCCTTTGTATACGCTGCCGCAAAAGTTATGTTTTGTTTGCGGATGTATCGACATTTCATTTTGTTCTGAAGCCATGCTTAAAATTTTGCATGTTCGATCTCTTCTTTTTTGGAGGGAATTATCTGTGGATTGAGTGCCAAGTACAACCAGACTAAACTCTTGTTTTAAAAAAAGTAATAACGCGGCCTGCAACTTTTGGCCGGCCCAAGTAAGGGTGTGTTCGATTCCTTCCTCTAAAATTTAAGATCGTCACATCAAAGAGAATCTTATTATTTATGAATATTTCGATCAATTTAATGACAAAACCCTATTGACAGATTGGTGCTAATTTTCGAGATGAATCTAATGAGCTTAATTAATCTATATTTTGTTAAAGTGATGCTACAAGTAACCGTCTTCTAATCACGACTTAATTAACCTTATTAGATTCGTTTCAGTAAATTAGTCTAAGGGCCTGTAATTTGTTTTATAATTAAACTTTATTTAATACTCTTAAATAATAAGATTTTTTTGATGTGACAGCTTTAAAATTTAAACTCCAGAAAACGAACACAGCCTAAGAAACGGAGGCTGATGATCACCACTAGGAAATCCTGATTAAGCGGCCCACAAATACCAGTACGGCCCGCACGGCGATTTCCTCCTCCCCGTGCGCGCACGTACTACCCAGTCCGCACGGATGATCCGCAAATACGAGGCGAGGCCGGTTCCGTTCCGTTGGCTCCCTGACCCGTGAGCAGCAGTCCTGGCGCGAGGCCGGCCGGCCGGGCCCGGGCGCGAAGACGTCAACGGCGGCGTAAATTGCAATGAAGCGCGGTAATAACGGCAGGCGCAATCATCGCCCCTACGTCCGCCATTTCGGTACTCTAAATCGCTCATTAACTGCGCATTAACTCGGCCCGGCCCATCTCTATGCACAGCCCAGCCGGGGCTCCGCCATTGGGTCCGATAGCTCCACAGTCCAGACGCCGTCGCATTAACGCCGAGCTGCCAGCCAGGCAGCAACTCCTTCTTCCCGGCCGGTCCCAGTCCCAGATCCACTGCCGGCGGCGAGCGAGCTCGGCAAGTCATCGGCCGAGCTTAGCTTGATAGTAACTGCCGCGACAGCGACGATGGAGCGTCTCCGAGTTAATGCCACTGGCCCGGCCGAGGAGACGATGGATGGATGGATGGGCATTTGCTGCGCCAACAACTGTTGAGCCCAGGCCTGCTGATCACTTGGCGGTTCGCAATCAAGTTTTGCTGATAGAGGCATCAGCCTCCTCCAGGCTCCAGCTGCAACGAAAGCCACTGCTACTGCTGCAGCATCAGTCCATGGGCCATGGCGTGATCTAAGCAGCCTCTGCTCCGTGAGCCAATTAAGCTCGGCTCAGCTTCTTCTTCAGACTGTCGCGTTGTGTCTTTATATTACAATTACAAGAAGAAAGAATTGGACGAAGAACCGAGCTTTGAGAGCTGTACTTTGCTGACAGATCGGTCCGACATGTTGGGTTGGGAGTTGGGACCCCGGCCGCACAATGTATTGGCCGTGCCCAGCTCTCACAGTTCTTCTGCGTGGCTGTATCTTCCACAACTACAAGTACTCAAGTAACAGAATGGTGTACTATACTACTATACGAGAGTTCAAGGTACTCTGACAGCTCGGATACGGGATGTTGGTTCGAACCGCGCCGTCGTCGTCGTCGTCGTCTGCATTGCATTCTAAACAGAGCCAGGCCCAGGCAGGCAGGCAGCGCCCGACACCCCGTGCAGACATTGCAGTACACGTGAGCAGAGCCAATACCCGGTTCCTTTGTCTTTACTCCGCCGCTTCCGGCCTTCCAAGATCCTTTGCCTGCCATCATCTCCATCATTCTTCCTCTTGGATCCATCTGTCTGCGTGTGGGCCCGAGGCTTCCAAGGATGAGGTTGACGTCGTGCCGCCCCCGCCCTGCCATCGAGAAAGCCGAGATTCCCTTCGTCTTTTGAGGATGTCTCTTGTTAAGCTTCCTTGTTAGCGCTGCTGATTACCCACCCCTACAGCCATCTAGTACTTCGTACTATGCTTTTTCCTCCGTAATAACCAGAGGCTAGATTTGGGCCCGTTCCATTCGATTTCGAAATGGGCAACACACCACACCACGGGGAAGAAAATTACGTGCGACCGTGCCGCAAACCAGCGCTATGCGGCCTGGTCTCGATCGGTGCCACGTGGAGATCGGACGGGATCACAGAACGCGGCTTCGTCTCACGTAGATTCAATCGGCTAAGGTAACAGCTTGGGTTTCGTATTCGGCTCCATCCCAAATCTCCGCCTTCTTCTGCAAGTCGTCGTCCTTCCAACCCTCTTCGACGTCGCTTCATCCATCAGTTTGCGCCGTCTAGTTGTGCTACGCGGTGGTATGAGAAACTCTCACAAGGTGAAAGCTAACGCTAAGTGGCTAAGAGCATCTCCAAGCAATCCCCTAAAATGCTCCCTAATCCTAAATTTTAAGAGTTTGACAAAAACCAACTCCAAGCAGACCTCCTACATGGACTCCTAAACTAGCCTACTCTCCTAAATCCTTCCTCCAACCCCCGAAAATAGGATCCTCCCATCCTCCCTCCTAAACTCCAACTGTCGATGGGTCCCACGTTTTTTTCTTTTTCTCTCTCTTTTTCTTCTCTCTTCTCTCTATCTTATCTTCTCGGCGCTTCTCGCACCGCCCGGCAGCCGCCTCCTCCGGTCGCCTCGCCGGCAGCCGCCTCCTCCCGTCGCCTCGTCCGTGCAGCCTCCTCCTCCCGTCGCGCCGCCCGGCGGTCGCCTCCTCCCGTCGCTCCGCCCGGCGGCCGCCTCCCCCGTCACGCCGCCCGGCGGCCGTCTCTCGGAGCGAGGGCCCCGCGACGGACGTCCGGGCGCTCGGGTGCACGGTCGTCGAGATGGCCACCGGCCGCGCGCCGTGGACCGGCGTCTTGGGCGACGACGTCTTCGCCGCCGTGCACCGCATCGGGTACACGAACGCCTTGCCGGAGGTGCCGGCCCGGCTCTCCGCGGACGCCAAGAACTTCCTCAAGCTGCCTCCTCCCGTCGCACCGCCCGACAGCCGCCGCCTCCCACCGCGCCGCACCGCCTAGATTCACCGGCCAAGCCGCCATGGTTTAGAAGCGGGACCCACATTGGGGGAGAAAACGGGGCTGCTGCTGGAGTTGAAGTCATTTTGTTGCCCCGGATAATGTAGGAGCCGACTCCTATATGGTTGTTTAGGGGGTTTGTTTAGGAGTGACCGCTGGAGATGCTCTAACAATGATCCTATCAAGGCCTCCCTACTCGATGACCCTCCTGCAAGAAGAAAATCAATTCGTACACAACGATGCATTCACGACGCCGCACTCGAGTCTGTTCTTAGTTGGATACTTGCAACAGCGGCGCGAACACCATGGACAATGCAATGCACCATGGATATGCATGTTGTTAAGGAAGAAGCTGTTGAGAAGGACGCGGCCTGAATCAGCAACATCATGAGCGAGATTGACCGCAGCTCAGGGTGGTCCTGGTCCGCATCGCCGTCGTCGTGGTTGACCGCCACTACTGGAAGATGTCATCGTAGCCGGCATTTGGAACCATCGGTCCGATCTGAATCGACGATTGGTTTTCCAGCCTAGCCAAACTGTTAGTCAGTGTGAGTCGATCTAAATTACCACACGGAGCCGAGAGCCACGGAACGCTTTCCTTTCCCAGATCAAGACCTCCCTCCGATTCAGCTTTGCCCTCCACGTGGTGTCCATCCAGGCAGGGTCGCACAACAACGAAATACGGCACGGCCGTACTGAATTTTTTCCCACCACGGTACCTAACTTTGACATCGAATGCATGGGAACGAGAAGAATGATGCTGCATGTCATGAGAGTATATTAGAGCAACCAAACAAG
>JAUNZO010002027.1:0-26190 GCA_031894775.1 Chloris gayana
CGACCCAAACCCGGCCAACGGCAGCACGGCGCGGGCGCGTACGTGGCTTGATCGGCTTCGGCGCGCGACGTAGCACGGCCCGTTTCCTCCAGCTTCGTCCATGGCCTGACGTCGGCAGCAGAGAAAGGCATCGTCGCGGCGGCGTGGGCGCGCGGGAGGGTGAGCGAGAGCGGCGAGCGGCCGCCATTCCACGTCCATATCGTTCCATTATCTCCTTCTCCTGATGACGTGAATGAATCGCGGCGACATGATGGCCGTTTCGTTTTTCTCCGGTGAAACTGTGTTACGTACTTACGTACGTGCCTCTTGACTTGCGACGCAGCAGCCACACCTCCTTAATTATTGGAGAGCCGGGGCAGAGAATTCAAGCTCATACGGCGCGGGTCAGGTGGCCGGCCGGTCTCATCTGCGGAGGAGTTTGAATTTTCTGCGGCGCACGTTTCGTGAAGAAAAGCGGATGACTTTTGCAAGCACACGTCGGCCGGCCAAGATACGAACCTCGCCTCCTAACTTCAATCATACGGGTGTCCATCTCTTTCTCGAAAAAGACACATTCAATCTTACGGACGCCCCACATGAACGTACGACGATCGGATGAAAACCTCCCAAATGCTAGATGCGGCTAAACCTTTAAGAACAAAATTTAATTTTATATATTTGCAAGGATTGGTAGGGGCCGCGCGAACGCGTACCCCCTCTTCCACAAATTACGGCGTCCACTCCCCTATTTTGAGTAGGAGATGGTAGACCAACGCCCTCACAAAGTGCAATGCGAGACATTGATCTAGGCCACGGCCCTTCTTGATCGGCCGTAGACCCCGTCCAGGTAAGTATGTTTCTAGGACGCACCGAGGGCTGGTTATGTATCCGCGTCTCGAACGCGAAGCCGTACGTGTGCCCGGTGTGGTTCTAATTCGAAACAAGGCGCCGTGCACGAGCCGTTCCGTGTGTGGGCCGGATTCTTGCAGTATCCAGTTTTGGTACGGGCCGGCGTGCATGATGGGCCAATTGAGCCAGGTAGCGTAACTGTTGACGGGTTGAGGCGCGATTCCAAACATCTTGCTCGGCCCATGAAGACCTGGGCCGTACGTGGCGTGCGAGCGGATTGATTCTCTAGAAAATTTCATTTTCCAACTCAATTACGCATTGCAAGCATCATCTCACACAATATTCGGGAGAAGTTACGGCTCCTCTGGAACGCATCATGACTCTTTTCTTTTTCTCTCCATAATCTAAGAGACTTCTGCGTTCGGGGCCGCCGTCCTATACAGTATACGCTACCTGCCTACCTAGCAGGCTAGCACGTACACACAGGAGACACTAGCGCTCGTCCGCCACACATTCAATCTTCTGAATAGCTATATATCTGTTCAGACCTAACGTTCCGACTAATCAACAGCCATTGGATGCTAATTACTGTATGATTGACACTATTCAATCTTACGGATGCGCTGCCGTACAACAAGCCATACGGACCAGCAGTGTCACAAAACTAGTAGCACATCAGATGAGGCTAAACTTAACAAAATTTAAATTTGCAACAACTGGTAAGGGCCGCGCGAACGCGTACCTCCTATTCCACAAATTACGACGTCCACTCTCCTACTTTGAGTAGAAAGATGCTAGACCAAACGCTCTCACAAAGTGCAATGCGAGCCATTGATCTAGGCCCCGGCCCTTCTTGATCGGCAGTAGACCGCTCGCCCTCCTCTGAAGCAGGTTGAATTGTGAGGGAGCAATGGGTGTATTCAGTAGCAAAGACTGAAATATGTTGCTTTCATTTAGGTGCCAGATGTTGAGGGATCACTGGAGAATAAATGTGAGCTCACCAGAACACCATATGGGAGGCGCTTTGCCAATGAGGTCTGATTCAACTCAAGCTGTACTTGTATTTCCTTCCACTCATATATTGGGCAGTTCATTCACACATTTTTCATATTACTGCCAGGAGACTTTTGTGCGAATTTGTTTCTCTTTTTTTTTTTGGGGGGGGGAATGAAGGGACAAGTCCCTACAAATTAATATATATATGTATTGATAGAGCAAACATAAGTTTTGTACATCATCTAAGATAACAGCACAAAAATGGGAAACAAATTCAGAACCAGGACTCTAGTCATTGCCTCAGCTGGTCAACATCCTTCTTTCTTGTTCTACGGACAGTCCATGCAAATTATTGCAGAATAGATACATGATTCAGATATCAGCTATAATCAAAATATAGAATTTGATTTGCCAATCTGGGCATATAAAACCGACAAATCTATCATGTTTGAATTTTATCTCAAAGCTGGAAATGTTTTGGGAAAACAACATTGAAATTGAATCTCAGCTTTTGGTAGTTGAGGTAAGCAAGCTGGAGTCAAAGCAAATTTTTAGCTTGTTGGCTTAATAGTGCCAGAAATACCTGTCAATTTAGCACATTATGTTGCTTTGCTACATATTATGTTGTGAGATGTTATTGTTTCAACGGTTATAGTAGTCATGCACTCATGATGATCTTTCTCGATGCAGGTTTCATGCTAAAGAATATCCGGCATTTGATAAGGAATTATTTCCTTATAGTTTGGGATATTGCCAAGCAGGTGTGGTTTAGGTTTTTAATTGGATGCATAATCTAGTTTCCTTTTCCAGCTCTGATGTACATTTCATCTTTTTTCTTACCTCACAGAATCGAATGTACCCTATGATGATTCTATGAATTTGCGCAATGTCCTTTGGTTGGCACCATTGCCTTCTAATCAGACCAAAGCTTGGTTAGCACCAGGTACAGTGATACTGTTTACTCAACGTTTGTTCAATCACCTATACCTATTGATACTGCTTTCTGTTTTCCTGATTACGAAGTAGTCTGTATTTCATTTTTTTCAACTCTTTTCAAATCCCTATTCATTGCTATATACCACAGGAGTCCTAGTTGTTTTGGCTGCACATCCTGATGGGGTTATCTATCAAGAGATGATACACGACTATGTTCAAGTTGTAAGAACAGTATATGAAGGTTTGTGCTGGTGCTTCATCTATCATTGTGACATGATAATGTTCTTTGGGCATGTTTGTTTTCCTCCCAGCTTATATAAGCATGTTCCAAGGCCAGTCTGATAAATGCCATCATAGATGCCAAAATAAGCTACCAAAGAGCAGATCTTATTTGGCATCGAGGGTGGTATTTTACCATTTGCACATGCTTAAGCTGTGTGGAAACAAACAGGGGCTTAACTAAATTGACAACCAAAGTGATCTTTTGACATTTCTGCAGATGATTTTGGGGAGGTTGCTGTGGATGTCAACTATCTGAATGTTGCCAATGGAAGCCCTGAAGATAAAATTTTCATTTGTTAATGTGTGCGTGCGTGAGCGCGCGCGCGTGTGTGTGAAAAGTCAGCACCTCTGCCTAGGGCATATAAGACATCAATTCGTTAGCTGGTGAGGTGGTTAGACTGGTTAGAACTTAGGAGGGAATGAGGAGGGTGGAGTGAATATGGGCGATGGAGGAAGAAATGACTGGTTATGATACAATGGAATTGGTGTAGACAATGCACACGTGCTGAGGACAACCGAGACAGTGAGAAAGCAAGTTAGGATATCATCAAGTTGAGGGGTCTGGACATTATTGAATGAATCCCTTATTTGCTACTGAAGAAACCCTTCCTTTAGGTTGCTCCTTTTAGAATTTTCTTTGGTTATGCCACTAGCTAATACGCTGAGGTGGCTGTAAGGGATTATTGTATAAAATGCCTATATGCACAGCCTTAGTTGTTGCATGTTTGTCCAACATACTACTAGATTGCCAATCATCATTTGTTTTAACTAGTGGAAATGATTTTGTACCATCCCTAGTGTGAGTATCCAACGAAATAACAGTGATTTTCCCCCTAATTTGGAGTGCACTTATTTTGTATTTTTTTGGTGACAAATTAGCAGTGCTTTGCTTCCAAAATTTATCTATATATGTCATTGGTTTATATTTAATTAGGTATGTTTGTTATTTGAGGATTCAATTGGTAGGGATGTAAGAACCACATACAGTATTTGATAGCCTCATGGCACTGCACGTGTATGACCTCATTTTTCATCTTCGTTGAAAGAGTACGTGGTGGACTTATGCACTTTCACTAGACCAACCAATAAAAAGTAAATAAGAAAATGCAGCACATGCCTCCTTGACCACCGAGCAGTCCAACGCCTTCAGGCGTGGCATCACTCTCTTATGGTAATTTATCTGTTCGGTGGCATTTGTAGCAAAAGTTTATATGGTAGATGTATATATGTGCACCGATCGAGAAAATAAAGTTTCACAGTGAGGAAAGCATTGCACCAAGATCAAATTTTATTGTGCTAATGATTGTATCCAGAAATGCCAGTTGTATATAGGTTCGGAAAGAAGTTCAATGCCTCCAGCAATGAAATCTTGCACCTATCGAGAGTATGCACCCCTTCCTTGTGGAAGATATTTAGCATGTATAAGCAGAAGATTTTTACGGTACAACCAAACTAACAGTTTTGTTTGAATCTAATCGTTCGGCTGGAACAGAAAATGCCTATCCTAACTAAAAGATGATTTTCAATAAGTACCTCAACAAACTCTCAGAGGCCAGAGATCATACCGAACAACTGCGTTTCAGTTTTTTTTATGTTTACATCAGTTCTTATCTGAACACAACACCCTCCTATAAATAGACCGGCCTCCGTGCCTAGGTTCCATACCAACAAACGCAGTAGGCAACAAAGCCTCCATTCCGCATCCATCTGAAGAAAGAAGAAGAAGAAGAAGAAGAAATGGCGGCGCCCTCCTGCAAGTCCATCCCGATCGCCTTGCTCGTGGTGTTTGCCACGGTGGTGGCGCCCAATCTGCAGCAAGCTGCGGCGATCAGAGGCGACGGAGCAGAGAAGGCCGTGGCGGCGCCTTCACCGAGCGCCGCTCCGATCCATCTGCTGGAGGGATGGACGTCCTCGGACTTCATTTGCTTCCCGTTCCTTCCCAAGGTTCTGCGGGACCTTTGCCAGCTTCTGTTGAAGGGGCCGGTGTCGGAGTGCCGGTCGCCGCTCAAGGGGAAGCTGGTGTCGTCGTGCACGGACTACCTCACCAACTCCAGCGTAGCAAAGCCTTCAAACGCCTGCTGCCACCGGATCAACGAGATGTACAATGACGCCACGTCAACGTTCTGCTTCTGCCACATCGCCAACGGCGACATCGGCCAGCTTCTGCCGGCGCCCCTCAAACCCAAGCGCGCCATCGCAGTCCTCACCAAGTGTGACATCGGTCTCAGTGCAAATCAGATTAAAACCTTCTGCGTCGATCATCCTCGTAAGTTTCTGTTTCTAATAATGGCTCATTCGATCTCTTCCATGTAGAGCACTGAATACCTATTACTTGTTTGTTAAATTAAACAGAGACTTTCCATGTACCGCCGATGGACGCTCCACCACCGGATGATGATGATTCCGATGAGAACAAGGCTTAGATATGTAAGTTTGTTTGCCTTTCTTTTTCTGGTCCAAGAAAGATTTTTCGTTATTACTAGATTTTGAATCTGCGAAATTATAATTTTTTTCTCTGTTTGTTTTGCAGCTGGACGTAGCACGGCAGAGGTTGGTCGGTAGGAGTAACAATAAGAGCTTTGGATTGCGGATCCTTGAACCATCTGAGATCAGCGTGGAGTCATTAGTATGCGTCGTCGTAGCTGTGTGTGTTAGTGTTATGAAAGTTACAACCTCTTGCTCCTATATAGATTACGAAGTATTTGTAACGTGAGTCAATAAAGCGGTCATTTTTATTCATCTGCATATCTGTTTTGTTCACTTGCTGTAATGAGAACTTTGGTGAGCAGCGTCACAAAACTAGTAGCACATCAGAGGAGGCTCAACTTTATTAAGAACAAAATTTAAATTTGCAAGCATTGGTAGGGGCCGCGCGAACGCGTACCCCTCTTCCACAAATTACGACGTCCACTCTCCTACTTTGAGTAGAAGATGGTAGACCAACGCTCTCACAAAGTGCAATGTGAGCCATCATTGATCTAGGCCATGGCCCTTCTTCATCGGCCATAGACCCCGTCCAGGTAAGTATGTTTCTAGGACGCACCAGGCGCTTCTTATGTATCCACGTCTCCCACGCGAGGCCATACGAGTGCCCGGTGTGGTTCTAATTCGAAACAAGGCGTCGTGGGTGGGCCGGATTCTTGCCGTCTCCGGTTTCGGTACGGGCCTAGCCAGGTAGCTTAACGGTTGAGGCACGAGGCCGACGAGCCCGTCCACCGCGACTCCAACATCTGGCTCGGCCCATGAGAACCCGGGCCGTGCTGTGAGAGCGGATTCTCAAGCAGACCTTAAATTTCATTTTCCAACTGAATTACGTCATTAAGCTAAAAAAAACTGAATTACGTCATCGTACATACTCCAGGATTTTAGACAAGCTATATACTGTACAGTACACATTGTGACCTCCTGTTCTCACAAATATTATTCAGGAGAAGCTACGGCTCCTTTGGAACACATCATGTCATGGCTCTCTTTTTTTTTCTCTTTCTGCGTTCGGGGCCGCCGTCCTAGACACTACCAGTACAACTATATATAGAACGTACGTACACAAAGGAAACACTAGCTCCACAGAGATACACGGTGCTTGGTGAGATACGACGTATTAACAAATAGTTTATAGTGATCACCATTTCCGGCTAGGCGGGTCCCTGGAGATGAGGAATCCCAGCTCCTTCTCGGCGAACTCGATGAGGTGCTCCATCTCCCACTCGTCCACGTATCCGTTGCGGTCCCTGTCGACGCGGCGGACCACGCACCACGCCCTCACGTTGGAGAACCACGCGCCGCGCCGCCGGATGGCCTCCCGGAGCTCGCGCCGGCTGATCCGCCCGTCGCGGTCCCTGTCGAACTGCTTCAGCCACTCCTTGAACTCCGCCGCCGTGATCGTCGTCCGGTGCTCCCGGCCCGGGAACTGCAGGCACCTCGACGCATCAGCCGGTGCCAGGCACTTGGCCAAGGACATGTTTTGACGATGCTGAAGCTAGCCAACTTCTTCTTCTACCTGCTTCTACCTGATGCTGAGCATGCACGTGTGATTTTATACGCAGCTGGTCTTTGGTCAATGCAGGCTCTTGGTTCCAATTAAGCTTTATTTTATTCGTCTCTATCCACAGCCTGCAGGTTGCAAGCTAGCTAGTAATGCAGAGGATCCAAATCCTAGCTCCGAATTCTCTGCAGTAGCCTAAGGCAAAGGTAAAAATTCACGCTACGAGTAACCGGTTGGAAGGTATAAATTCACAACACAGTATAATATACTGTAGCAACACTGTAGGAAAAAGATTTTTTACTATACATATTTTACTGTAGCATTCAATCTGAACCGTTGATTTTTTATCCATCGATATTTGGTGTGAATAAATTCAGAGGCATCTGTAGCACCTCCGAATTTTCACCTGTAATGCAGAGGATCCAAATCCTAGCTAGGGGAGTGGAGGACACGCCCGCCAATGGGCAAGAAGCGTGCTCTTCACCTAGCTTCACCCTATCCTCGCATACGCGTGTCACATCCGTTACTTTTTCGGTTTGTTTTGTCTCTTATTGAATTGATGCCAAGGGAAAACGAGGGCATCTCTTTTTGACGATATGGAGGCCTGCAATTATTTGATTCCATGTTATGCCTCCCGCAAGCTATATATGAGATCTATTGTCAAGCAATGTGCATCTCATCCACATACGTGGAGTTCTAAGATACTCTAACCGCCGTCCTATATCGTTATCGTTACTATATGCTTTTATAGCAATGCAAAGGATTGGAGGTTCTCTCTGCTGGTCAAAGAAAGAATCGAATCTCCGAAAGTTTTGGCACAATGCATACCTCGACGAGTCGTATCCATTCAATGCAAGACTCCTATACTACGGAAAATCGTTGTTTGCACAATATTCTTGTTCTCCCATTCACGTGAATGGGATAAACACTTTTCCAGTTTCCTTTCTGTTACAGTATCCTAATTATAGTACCAACGATTCACGTGGCAAGGGATCGACGCTCACAATGTGAAGTAGTTTTCTTTATTTAACGAGAAAACACACTACTCAAAGGCCTTGGTTACTGCTTGAGAACATATCTAGTGATTCCACCGGGTTAGGTTCCGTGCTCGTGCGATCCATTTGCACTACACAATATGTGTGAAGCATTGTAACAAAAATATATAGAGATAGTGAATGTTGTTTTTTATCATTGCAAAATTATAAAACCCTTGTAACAAAAATATATAGAGATAGTGAAATGTTATCTTCTACAATCATGCAAAATCACATAAGCAAGAAGTACTTGTAGAATGCGTAAAGAAAAAGAGAAGTCAACATTTAAACAATAACGGGTTGCAAATCCAATATGAACAATTGCAACCTGTAATTGCAGAACCTGTTTTTCTCTTTTTTATTGCGCCTTGCTCATGTGTTACCATGTTTTTTATTGGTTGGATGCTGGTTGAACAAATTGGATTGGATCTATAGCACTACGTAATATTGCATATATAGAGCTTTGCATGATTGTAGATGGGCAACATGTACTTATGTGCATGTTCATATTGTAATTTGCATTTTTATACATTGTTTCTAGTTTTTTTTTTTGCATGCGGGATTGTGGGAACACGAGAGAACCTAAGGTGC
This sequence comes from Chloris gayana, assembly GCA_031894775.1. Taxonomy (NCBI): domain Eukaryota; kingdom Viridiplantae; phylum Streptophyta; class Magnoliopsida; order Poales; family Poaceae; genus Chloris; species Chloris gayana. Next base: position 8,653 of record JAUNZO010002027.1, read on the forward strand.
TTCGAGCAGTTGATGATGTTCTACCACCCATCTTAAATATTATTTGTCGTGCCTAGATGGTGTAACGCCCGCTGATCTTACATATCTCACGCATATTTCCATTGATTCTACTGGATGCAACTAGCAGGGAGGAACATGCAACTAGCTAGAATCGACAGTTCTCTACTAGAATTGTTGCCGGCCTGCATGTTAACTGGAGCTTGCAACTGATCATCTCGTTAATCCTTCATTTGTACTAAGCATGCATGCTCCGTTGTTAACTCCAAGCTTCATTCGTCCCTATCTCCAGGCTTCAACAACTCGTAGTGGAAGACACGCGGATGGTGAGCTATAGGCAGTTTGCTGCTGCTGCATGCGCGTGTCCACCTGCAACATACGTACGGACGTATATATGCTGGCAAGCAAAGCGAGAACAGCATCCTCCGCCTTTTGGCGATGTAGACTTGTCCAAATTATTTGATTCCATCTTTACTTAGTAAATTCCTGCAGCAAACTACACACATGTGTCTATACGTACAGGATCAACTTTGCCAGTTCAAGGTATTGGTCAGGTTCTCTTTGGCTCTGGCGTTCTCATAAAGAAAAGCATCTATTAATTAACTCACCTTTAAGGTACTGACCGGTATTCAGGATAAAATTGGAAGAGATTCTTCATTTCTTATCTCACCCTAGCGTGAGATTAACCCAATGTTTTCTTTTCCTCGAATACCATAGTGCCATGCGATGCCTAATTATATTTATTTATGAATGCGGATATTCTACAACGGCCCTGGGCAAACATCCACAACCATAAATAAAATTCAGTTGGAGGAGACTTTCAAATTTCAACCATGAGAAAGATAAAAATCTGAATAAGACAAACTATCAAACATGATAGCTACAAGGCAGATTCCTATTGCAAGCTCAAATGAATTTCCAATTGTCCAGTATGCAGATGACACTTGTTAGTAATGGAGGCATGTCCAAAGCAACTCTTTGTCTTGAAGGCTTTGTTAAACACATTTGTTGCATCTACAGGTTTAAAAGTGAATTACAGTATATCTCATGTAGCGCCAATTAATGTACCTAATGAGAAAATGGATATTCTAGCAAGGACTTTCAACTGTCAAATTGGCTCTTTACCTTTTACTTACTTGGGATTACCTCTAGGCACTCAAAAGCCCACTGCTGAGGAATGCTTACCACTTGTCCAGTGCATTGAAAGGAGGCGAGTAGCTTATTCCTAGTTTCTCACACAAGGAGGTAAATTACAAATGGTAAACTCTGTTTTATCTTCATTGCCAACTTTATATATGTGCACAATCAAGATACCCTTGACAGTAATTGAACAATTGGAAAAATATACGAGACATTGTCTATGGCGTGGTGCTGATATGAATGCCAATAAACCATCACAAGCTGCATGGGAAATGGTAGCAAGGCCAAAAAGTGAAGGTGGATTGGGTATAGTGAGGTTACAGACAAAGAATGATGCTATGTTGCTGAAGAATTTGCATAAATTCTTTAATAAGGAGGACCTACCTTGAGTACATTTGATTTGGGATCAATATTAGAGGAATGGTCAATTACCAGGTTTTAGAAAGAGGGGATCCTTTTGGTGGCGTGATGTTGTTAAGTTGTTGACTATCTATAAGGGTTTAGCTAAAGCTCATCTTAAAAATGGTATTACAATAAACTTCGGAATGGTCAAATCCTGGCAACCAAGTATCCTGAATTTTTTTCCTTTGCCAGAAATAAGCACTTGGTTGCTGCAAGAGTTATGCAAATGGAGCATATGCATCAGCTCTTTTATTTGCCTTTATCCGACATAGCTTATAACCAAATGCGGGGTCTCGGTGGAGACGACAAAACTGTCACGTCACGAGGCCTCCGCTAGGGTTTCCTGGCGGCTAGGGTTTCGGGGCGATTCTCGGTTCCGATCGTCTCCGACTTGGATCCTGGTTTGTCAAACCAATCCGTCTTTGATCCGGACTCTGCGATCAAGCTTGGCTTGCCACGGATCACGATTCACGTATGGCTGGGGGTGATAAAGGGGAGGCATTGGGTCCTCTACCCACCCGAGGTTGTACAAGTGATCACGAGGCGAGGCGGCTTGACCCGGGGATCCAAACCCAGGCAGACTACATCAAGAGGAAGCAAGGCAACATCGCGCGTAATAATGGCTGATGGCGGACGGGGACGGGGCATCATAGCCTAGCAACTAGCTCGGGGAGGGGAGCGCATGAGGTAAATATCCCGGATCACGCCGAGGATATTATGGGGAATCGCCTGGAGGTAGCGAGATGGGGTAGAGGGTGAGGATGAAGTGAACTCTGTGGTTAAACCAAGCAATTGCATGGATCCGGCTCTTTGCCATGGTCTTGGTAAAGATGATAGAACGGCGGAAGGAGATGAGGACACTGGAGAGGACGTTGATGGTTTTGATGAGGATGGGGAGGATGACATACCCGAGTTCAATATTGAGGAGGATGAGGCTGAAAGGGAACCATGTCTGGCGTGTGCTAGCCCGCTACTATTCTGTTCAACACTTTAGTGTTGCAGGTCTGTTCGATGAGATGCGCAAAGCATGGCTACCACGTAAGCACATTGTTCATAAAGAGTTGCTGTCAAAGATCTTCTTGCTGGAATTCTATGGTGAAGGGGACTACAGATTTGTGTTAAACGGTGGTCCATGGAAGCATAAAGGGGACGCTCCGATAATTGTTCCATATGATGGCGTCACCGGACCTTCGGAAGTGGCCTTGCAATCAATTCCCATGTGGGTGCAGATCTTTGACCTTCCAGGGAGATTGATCACGGAGGAAACAGGTATGAGCCTGGGCAACCAACTTGGGAACCCCATCGAAGTATATAAAGAATTTGGGAAGGCTGTCTGTCGGCAAGTATCTGCGTGTCGAGTTGATGTGCCTATCAATAAACCTCCGAAACCTTGGGTGAAAGCAAAAGTTAATGGATCATTAGAAAAGTTTGATGTTAAGTATGAAAGGGCTCCACACTTCGCTTCAAGTGTGGAAGATTAGGGCATGCTTGAACGTGATCTGTGAGTTTAAGGCTCATGGTTTTGCGGGATTTCGCTATGGGGAGGAGCTGAGGGGATCTCCGTTCAAGAGATCGAGAGAACAAGAGCAGAACGATGGAAGCAGTGCAACAACCACGGGCGGCGAGAGCGCTGTTTTGTAGCAACCCACTCTAGCAGCTGCGACGCTCACCAACGGCTCGCCGGATGAAATATGCTCACGGTAGTTGGAATTCCGGCAATTACCGCAACACTTCGATGGGGAAACCGAAGCCTCCGTTGCGCCGAGAGATTAGTGAGGCCCTTGCACAAGGAGTGGAGAATATTGAGTTTGCTAACCCAGATCCGCCGATTGCGAGCCTGGGATGGGAAGCAAACGAAGTAAAACGTCGCAGCCGGCAGGCTTTGGGGCACCGCTCGCGCAGAACTCTAAACATAAGAAGGAGTTAGCAAAAGCCCCCTCTAATTCATCACGATCGCAGAATTCAGAAAAGAACCGGAAGCATCAAAAAGCTGCTAGGAGTGTTGGAACTGCCGGAGGACAATCTAACGAGTTGGTAGTGGCGAGAAAGGCCTTCTCCACCCTCCATGATGCTCTAGCTGGAATCACGAGGTTGTGGAGCGACAACCCAAGGTGACACTCCGATGATGCCAATCTCACCGTTGGGGAAGCGAACAGTGGAAGAAACCCATTTGAGTAACGCAGACACACAACCCATAATTCATCGGGATGATGGAAGCCTTCCAAAAAGGGACGCAGAGATCAAGCCGACCCGGCTTCTAAGGGTAACCCGACGGATGCTCATGACGAGCTCCGTCGGGCGCAATGAGTACAATCTGCTGGAACTGCCGGGGCGGGGAACTCCCGGACAGTTCAAGAGCTCTTGGCCCTTTGTAGGGTCCATTCCCCGAAATTGGTTTTTCTCTCGAAACTCGTGTGAAAGACACAAAAATGGATAGACCGAGGTGGCGGCTGGGCCTTAAAGGCTTCGTGGGAGTGAGTAGTGATGGCTTGAGTGGTGGCTTGGCTCTTTTTTGGGATGAACAACTAGAAGTTGAAGTGTTGTCGGCCACTGAAAGGTACATTGACATCCATGTGCGCTTGGATAATAGTGCTCCAAGATGGCGAGCTACTTTTGTTTATGGTGAGCCTCGGGTTGAGAATAGGCATCCGATGTGGGATAAACTTGTTGGCCTTAAACCTGTTTCTACGGAGCCATGGGTGGTGTTGGGGGATTTCAATGAGGCAATGTGGCGGTTCGAGCACCTTTCCATGTGTGAAAGATCGGAAAGGCAGATGGCAAATTTCCGTGAGGCTCTATCTCTATGTGAATTGCAAGATATAGGATTTGAAGGACTCCCTTATACCTATGACAATAAACAAGCAGGAAGGCGCAATGTCCGCGTACGGCTGGATCGTGTGGTCGCGGATAACGTGTGGCGTGACCTCGTTTGCTGGGGTTCGGAGTTACACATCCGGTGGCTGCAAGGTCTGATCATTGTCCGCTTTTGGTCTCATTACAGCAGGAAGACAAAGTTTATGTGAAGAACCGGTGCATCATGTATGAAATCATGTGGGAGCGAGATCCTGGTCTCGCCAATGGTAGTTGAGGAGGCGTGGACTAGGCGTGAACCGGTCTCAAACCTCGGTGATGTAAGTCGGGCTCTGAAACAAGTCCTAAAATCAATGAAAGAATGGAGTAAAGAAAAGTTTGGTGCAGTCTTTAAGAAGATTGAGGCCTTGCGGGCACAACTGTCGGAACAACGTGCTAACGGTCTACTAGATTCCAGTGCGGAAATACGCAGCACCTTGGATGAGATGAATGAACTATTATACCGTGAGGAGATGATGTGGTTACAAAGGTCAAGAATTAGCTGGCTCAAAGAGGGGGATAGAAATACAAGGTTTTTTCACCGTAAGGCGGCCTGGAGGGCACGAAAGAATAGAATAAAAAAGCTTAAAGATGAGCAAGGAAGATGGCATACCGAGTAAGGAGGAGATGCACGTGCTAGCAAATGAGTTTTTTGATAAACTATATGATCGGGACCCTAGCACAAACCCGGAGAATGCGATGGACCCTAGCACATTAATGATGCCCTATGTAAACCTTTCACGGAAGAGGAGATTAGTTTCGCTATGTTTCAGATTGGTCCTCTTAAGTCGCCTGGTCCTGACGGGCTGCCGGGGAGGTTTTTTCAACGCAATTGGGGGATACTAAAAGAGGATATAATCACGGCCGTCCAGGAATTTTTCACATCCGCATGTATGCCTGAAGGTGTTAATGACACGATGATCGTCCCGATCCCTAAGAAGACGCAGCCGGAAAATCTAAAGGATTATCGACCGATTAGTTTATGCAATGTGATATATAAAGTCGTGTCAAAATGTCCGGTGAATCGGATGAGACCCCTCCTGCAGGATATCATCACGGAGAACCAAAGTGCGTTTGTGCCCGGCCGCCTCATCACCGATAATGCGCTGATTGCTTTTGAATGCCTTCATACTATGCAACGAGAAGAAGGGTGGTGGAGAGGGTTATTGTGCCTATAAACTTGACCTTGCAAAAGCGTATGATAGAGTGGATTGGCATTATCTGCAGTCTGTGTTGGAAAAGATGGGCTTCCAGGACACTTGGGTTAAATGGGTCATGGCTTGTGTTACTACTGTGCGATATCGCATCAAATTTAATGGTGAGCTATTAGCACCTTTCGCTCCGACAAGAGGATTAAGACAAGGGGACCCCCTTTCGCCGTACTTGTTCCTATTCGTGGCCGATTGTCTATCAAAGTTATTGCGTAAAGGGGAAGAGGTTGGTATAGTAGTGGGTCTCAAGGTGTGCCGCCAAGCTCCCGCCATTACCCACCTCTTATTCGCCGATGACAGCCTCCTGTTCTTTAAAGCTACAATGGGGCAAGCCAGCAGTGTTCGTGGCATCCTGGATTGTTTTGAAAAAGCAACGGGACAGCTAGTGAGTGCTGAGAAATGCTCTATCTTATTCTCGCCAAATGTTACTGAGGAGAGTAAGGGGGAGATACGAGATATTCTGCAGGTTCAACGAGAGGCTTTTGAACCAAGGTATCCGGGGCTACCAACGCCAGGTGGACGTATGAAAAGAGATGACTTTCAGCCAATTGAAGAAAGATTGTCTAAGAGAATGGTCGATTGGAGTGATAGATATATCTCCAGTGCTGGCAAAGAAGCTTTAATCAAGTCTGTAGCTCAGGCGCTCCCTACTTACTGTATGGGAGTTTTTAAACTCACCGATGGCCTGTGTGAGGATTTGATGAAGCAGATTCGCAAGTATTGGTGGGGCTCCAAGAATGGGAAACGAAAAACGCACTGGTGCGCATGGGAAAGTATGTTGCGGGATAAAACTAAAGGTGGCCTTGGCTTTCGAGATATGAGGTGCTTCAATCAAGCTCTGCTTTCAAGACAAGCCCGGCGGCTCATACATTACCCGGACAGCCTCCGTGCAAGGATTCTGAAAGCGAAGTATTACCCAAATGGGCACTTAGTGGACACTTCTTTCCCGTCAAGTGCTTCGGTGACATGGCGGGCTATAGAATATGGACTAAATCTTCTAAGGAAAGGAATTATCTGGCGGATAGGCGATGGCGCGAGTATTCGCATCCGGAGAGATAACTGGCTGCCAAGAGAACCTTCCCTGTCGGTTCTGGGCAAGAAAATGCCACGCACACGCACCAGATGGGTGTCGGAGTTAATAGATAGCAGATCAAATTCTTGGGATGACAGACTCCTTACAGAACTATTCTTTGAGCCTGATATTGTAGAAATAAAGAAGATCAAGATTCCGGTGCGTGGCCTGCAGGATTTCGTCGCATGGCACTATGAAAAAACCGGAATATTCTCAGTCCGCAGTGCCTATAAGCTGGCCTTTCGTAATGAATTTCCTGATAACAGTGGGGCATGCAGTTCAGCGCCGGATGGAACAAGATCGTTGTGGAAAGCCATTTGGAAATCTGAAGTGCCTCCGAAGGTCAAACACTTTGCATGGAGAGTTGCAACTGGCACCCTGCCTACACAAATGAATAAGTGCTCGCGACATTTGGAACGTGTTGGCACCTGCAGAATATGTGGGACTGAAGATGAGACGGAGGCCCACGCCATTCTATGGTGCCCTTTGGCTCGAGGGCTCTACACAGTAATGCGCCAGAGATGGGAAATTCCGGACATTAGTATTGCTGATACAACAACACCTGATTGGCTGCTATTAGTTCTGAATAACTGCATACCCGAGTCCAGGGACAGGTTACTACTAGTGCTATGGAGGGCATGGTTTGTGCGCAACCAGATTACACACAATGGCTCGGAATGGTCGATTACAGGCTCAGTTCAGTTCCTTGAGAGTTACCATAAGATCCTGCTCAGTTCAAGTCAGGAGCAAAAACATAACGATGCACAGAGTAAGGACCCAGTAAGGACCACCAAGAAGCCAGTGAAGTGGATATTGCCGAGGCCGGGGAGGATCAAAGTCAATGTGGATGCTGCGTTCTTTCCAGATTCCGGCCGTGCTGGAGTGGGTGTGATTGCGAGAGATGAGCTTGGGATGACAGTGTTCTCATCTGGACGTGTGCTATTCAATTGCTCAGATGCGGAAGAGGCAGAACTTTGGGCGTGCAGAGAAGGCCTTACTCTGGCTCTGCAGTGGGCCTCCTTGCCTATCACTCTAGAAACCGATTGCTTGTCAATTTGCAACATTCTGCGGTCGGCTGCTGTGGATCGATCAAGGCTGGCGATGCTAGTGCGGGGAGTTAAAGAGCTTATTAATGAGCTAAGGGAGGTTGAGATTACTCATTGTAATAGATCACAAAATAGGGTTAGTCATGTTCTAGCAAATAGAGCGTGTGTGGAGGTCTTCACGAAAGTGTGGCTCCGCAACATTCCAGACTTCGCTGCAGATTCTCTTGCAGCTGATTGTAACCCTATTGGTGATTAATAAAGCTCAGCCTTTCGTTGCAAAAAAATGCAGGGTCTCGAGCAAGATTTAAATTCAGTTCAGATTACAGTTAAATGCAGGGTCTCGAGCAAGATTTAAATTAAGTTCAGATTACAGTGGAAAATGACCTTTGGTCATACATTTGGGGTACAAAGAATTATAGTACCAAGAAGGTTTACAAACACCTAATGGGACACTCCCACATTCATCCAGCTTTTCACTGGTTATGGGCCTCATCTTGTCAATTGAAGCACAAAGTTTTCTTTTGGCTAGTTTTACAAGACATAGTGAATACCATAGGTCTTTTAAGGAGAAAGAATATGCACCTTGACGATTATAATTGTGGATTATGTATTTTGCATAAAGAGGAAACCCTGCAACATCTGTTTCTTAAATATCCTTTTGCACGAAGATGTTGGCAACTTGTTGGGATTTCTTACCCTACAAATGCAACCAAGAGTTGCTTTCACTATGTTCAGGAGATAGTTGCAAGTACCTTTTGCAATGGAAATTATAATCATAATGACCTAGTGCATTTGGACTACAATGAATGATTGGATTTTTTACAGTGAAGATCCTACGCCGAAAAAGTGCAAAAGAAAATTTATCCGAGAGTTCTCCCTGCTGCTGCATAGAACAAAGCACAAGTTTTTTTCCTTAGATTAGAGAATGGCTAGATTCTTTTGTATAGATGTTTTTCTCATTGTTTTTTCTTTCCCTTGTACTATAAAACATTTTTATTTATTCAATAAATAATCTGTAGGACCGTTGGGTCCTCCAGTTTCATTAAGAAAAATAGCTACAATGCAACCCGCAACACGATGACAACTCCGAATTAGAACAACTAGATGGGACTATATGCAATTTGATAAATTGCTTATGTCCCCCTTCATATACAAGACCAACATGTTACATATAAACTTAGCTTCATGATGTTTTTGAATCACTTTGCCACTCAACCTTTGCTTCATTTCATCTGTAATTTTGTGATACAATGATATACTAAAGATGCAGTTTTATGATCCAATTCTCTAAATCTACAGTTGTGATAGTATTTTTTTTTCAAAACCTATAATCTTGTGAAATTTACTCATTAATAAAGTAATTACCAGGATACACGTATTCTAGTTAATTCAATCGATGAAATCACTCAGTAGAGTCTAATATTCATGTTTGCTGGTGTAGAGATAAATTTACAGAATACAAACGTGAGGTCCACATGTGAATATTCATGTTTGCTGGTGTAGAGATGAATTTTACAGAATAATATGATGAGAAAAACCAAGGTTAAGTGACACGATAAATACATAGTGCTTTGTGAGAAAAAGGAACATAAAACTCAGGATTTCAAGAAACTTACTCTTAGTATTACAATTTTGCTTATAATCAGTTGAACAGTATCTTCCTCTTTCGTAAATACTATTCAGGAGGAGGAGCTGAAGCTGTCAGCCAGCTATAAAGAAAATATATGAAAAAGTAAAAAAAAAAAACGAAAAGGAAAGGAAAATCCGGTTCAAATACTAACTATATATTATCCCTTTTTTTTTTACGAACGATTGTAGTTATACTTTATACGGTACAGGTATGCGCATTTTGCTAATACACCTTGTAGTCCCTATTCAGCGAAGCAGAGGAGGGAGGAGCACGAGGCGGAACATCACGGGCGGTGATCATGAATCCCAGCTCCCTCTCGGCGAGCTCGATGAGGTGCTCGACCTCTTCCTCGTCCACGGCGCCGTTGTGGTTCTTATCGGCGCGCCGGATGGCGAACCGGGCCCTCAACCCGGCGAACCGCGCTCCCCGGCGGCGGATGGCCTCCCGAAGCTCCTTCCTGCTGATCCGGCCGTCGCGGTCAGCGTCGAACTGCTTCAGCCACTCCTTGAACTCCTGAACAGTGATGCGCTCTCTGGTCGGCATGGCTGCCACTGGTGCTTTGATCCGGCAGTCCGGTTAGCTGAAGAAGTTATATATGGCTGTAGCCTGTAGCAACAATAGTTCTATTCTATCATCAGGCCGGAGCCTCAAGTAGGTGTTCCTCCTTTTATAAGCTGCAAACTGATGGCTGTATTGGCTTCTAGCTGCAAGCAAGCAGGTTTGTCGATCTGGTCATTCGCCGTGAAACACACGCAGATACCAGTGGAGTGGCGCAAACGTATGGTAGCGACGTATAAGGCCTGCGTACCGCGTCGTTTCTCCCGGTTATCGAATCTCCTTTTCTTGTGATGCTGAGTCCTTCAATTATTTTTATGCTGTGCTTGCAGTGTAGATCAAGCTATATGTGACCTTCGTTATTCTTTGACGCAGTGCGCTCGGTCCACGTGCGTACTACTTTTGAATTGTTCATCTTTGCCAAGACGAGTGGCCGTCTTTAAAAAGAACAGAATTTAGAAAAGTTTTGTCTCAACTATCATGCCTTGATGAAGCATATACTTCCATTAGCTTATAAAGTCGTAAAGGAAAAGACAAAAATGTTGTTTGTGGGCCTAGGAATAATGGAGCTTGAGATTTCATCAAAATTAAGTCTTTTTATTTCAGCTTTAGATTGTTTAAAAAACCTGTATTTATAATACAGTAAAAGTTGGGTAGTGAAAATCTTCTGCTCCCTCCATCCCACAATAAATTCTCCCTCTAAGATTTTGGATTATGCCACAATCCAAGCTTATCAATTTGTTTTAACTTTGGATTGTGCGCGATTCATGCTATTTGTTTTAGCTTTGGATTGTATTAATAAAGGAAAAAAAGGCCAGAATGTAACTTATAGTAAAATGAAGTGAGCATAGTTTTCTTTAATATGTTTTGAGAAAGTTTTGTTTGTAGTTTATCTTGTACACTTACAAATAGCAAGTGAAGGTAACTGAGCTTTGCAATAAAGATACATTGCTTCTTTCTTCAAGAGAAAAAAAAGACATTTATTTTTTCTTCTTCTTAAATGTAACTTAGAAAATGCGTAAGGATCAATATCTAACTTTATAAAACAAATCCTTACATTTAAGATGCCTTTTCTATATCATATCTGAACGGGGAAAAGGTTACAATATTTATAGCGACGTGTGTGTGTGATCCATGTCACTAATTATTTGCTACACACAGATGTGAAGGTTTTGGATTACCAAATATGCATCACTGATTGCAAGGTTCTCAACAAGAGAAAGGTCAGTTGACATTGCACGAAAATAAGGTATTTTCACATTCATTTTCATTTCTGCAAATCAATTTTTTGCTAAAGAAAAAGGGGAAATTATATATATCTTCACCCAAACAATATAATCTCATGCTGAGTATACCACTTTGTTTCTTCGTTGTCGTGAAAAATACTCCTTTTGCTTGAAGAATGATATAATCAGGCGCGTCATTTTTTCACCTCTTGTGGAGTACTGAATATATTTATCTGTTGATAACAATCAACTCAGTCTCATATTCTTTTTGCACTACAAGCATCAAACCCCTGCATAGAGTGCAGACTATAACTACTAACACGCACCACCTTCTGATGTACACACATACTGTTATCCAGTACTAGCCGGCATGTCAATCTAAATCTACTTACCACACTGGGAACAACAGACGGCACCTTAAAACATACAGGTGCTACGATCGTCGTTCATGGGTTCATATCACGCTGGAGCCGGATACAGAGCAACCACGCGGTCTGGAGTTCTAGCACGCCGTTATCTTTACGCCGAGATTTTTCTGTGCGAACGCGATGAGGTTCTCCACCTCTGTGTCGTCCACGAAGCCGTTGTTATCCTTGTCGGCCTGGCGCAGAGCGTGGCCGGCCCTCACGGTGTTGAACCAGCCGCCACGGCTGCGGAGGGCCTCCCGGAGCTCGTTCCGGCTGATCTTGCCGTCTCTGTCGGTGTCCAGTTCCTTGATGAGCTCCTGCAAAGTCATGTGGTCGCGGGAGGAGTGGATACTCCTGAGCACCATGGCTGCCTGGTGCTTGCAAAAGCTCAAGATCTCTAGCTTGTAGTAGGTTTGCTGCTCTAGATGGTTGAAGCTGATCGCATGGCTGGTGCGCCCTTTTATAGTGGGCTGGTGCCGTGACGATGCTGATACATTGTGCAGGTTTCTGTCTTTGCTTTATTCGATTCTATCTGCAGGCTGCGTTCATGGGTGTCTCCATCTTGGTGGAGGGTACGCAGGTCGCTCTGCTTTACTACTATTTAATTAGCATCAGATCTCTTGTGTGCATGCACGTGTGCTTCGATCGCATTATTTGGTCTCATCTCTTACGGTCTTACCGGATGAACTTGCTGAGCTAGAATGGCATTTTTCTTTTACTGTCACCTGATGTGAAGCGCTGCATTTATTCAGTTCAATCCCCACGCTTGCTACTGTAACCTGCAGTCCAGCTTCGATTGTCGAGTTCACTGATGCCTTCCTACATACTGAAGAAATATTTGTAGAAATTTTAATTTGTTATACTTATGCAAAAATATCTTGCTGTTCTGATTGTCCTTCTAGAGGTTCTTATCTCAAACATCAAGGTACCATAATGCTTGTTCTGCAACGATTGGATGTGTCTGTGGGTCCTAAAGAATACAGGAATATGATCTTGGAAAGATTACTGGCAATCCACTCATGCTTGTGGCCTGACGTGGTTCAGTAGATTAGAATTTACAGTGAGTCGGCCATGTGCATGATGAAGATTCTGATTCGTTGACTGACTAGACCAAAAAGGAAGCAGAGAAGAAGTAGAATTATATGGTTACCAAATTGGCACAGGAGACAGGACAATAATATGGTTCTTGATTGTACTTTCTTTTCCTGCAATGCCTATGTATCTTTGTTTTAAGCGGATGAAATCAGCATCATTTTACAGAGAAACTCAGACAGATCAAGGAGGCACGAAAGGTTCCTGATTGTTAGTACTATTTGATGAAGCCCAATCGCTAACGTTTTGTTCTGCTGCTCGTGCGATTTTTACAAAGAAACTGAGACAGATCAAGGAGGCACGAAAGGAATTAAAAGGGCAGATGTGGTAGCATTGCTGAACAACAGCAATATGGCCATTGCTGAATATGCTCTTAGACAAGAAGCACATGAAGAATCACTGAGCACACGCAGCCATAATTTTCCGATGGAATTTTTCTGGGCTTGTAATGGATACTTGAGACAGTGTTGACAGTTTGATGACGATCGCACAAAATCCAGGTTTCAGCAGGAACGAAGCAGGACAGAGGTAAACTCGACTGATCGTGAACATTTTCCTCACAAAATTTATCCAGAGATAGCTGTTGACTGAGGATATATAGACACGCTGACACTACAATATGCCCACCGGTGCTTGTATACCAACAAATTACAACTTACACCTGTACCATGTCGCAATATAAGACTAAACAAAAAACGATCTCTCAAAACAACAACAAAAAACTTATTACACCAATGTACAAATTGGATTGGAAAGTATGTTATGTCTATGCTCGAGTCTTCCTAGATAGAACTGAACCCATTAGAGGGAACCGTGATTTTTTCCTCTGCAACTTCCCATTTGGAGCGAAGCTCTCGTCACCACTTCCTGACATCTGTAACTTGGATTCCTGCTCGCTCGGGTAAAGACCACTCTGTTCAACAAACACCCTAGATTGCCCACTCAAAGGATTAACTGCTCGTTTCGCAGCTTCATAAGCTCTGCGGCGCTGCTCATGATCAGCTCTCCATTTGCGCAGGTCCTGCTCGGCAGCTAGTTTCCCTTCGTTTGCCCGGTCGGCCCCCTCCAATGCAATTTCAAGAGCCTCCTTCTTTTCATCCATTTCTTCATATGTTTCATTTAGTCTCTCTAGACTCCTTGCTTCGGATTCCTTAGCCGATATCACCACTGCCAATGCTTCAGCCACCTTCTCATTTGCCAGTTCTTCAGCTTCATGTGCTTTTCTGCTAAGTTCATAATATTCATTCAAAGGCAGTGTCACTCGTCTTGGGGAATCCTCGACGTCTCTTGCCTCCTTGCTTTCCTGCAATGCTTGAACTGCCGCAAGTGCTAGCTTCTCAGATGCTTTGGATGCTTCAATCTCTTTTAGAACAGCGCATAACCTGACCTCTGTTCTAGTTGCTGCAGCCTTTGTCTGCCCAAGTTCTTCCTTGGCCTCCGTCAGTTCCTCTTGAGCTAAGTGAGCTGCCACCTTGGCGTCTTCAGCCTCCTCAGTAGCTTGCTGTAACACCTTCGGAAGCTCCAACATTTTCTCTTGGGCATCTGCTTCCTTGGACCTAACTGATTCTATCTCTTGTTTCGTCCGGTTGAGCTCAGATTCTAGTGAAGAAACTGCAACAGATGCCATAGCTTCCCTCTGCTGCAGTGTCTCAAGTGAAGCCTTTTCATTTTCCAGTTCTGATCCAAGTGTTGCAGCAGCAAATCGTAACAGTTGGGCCTCAGTCTTTGCTTTTTCAATGTTTCCTTTAACCTCCTGCAGCTCTTTCCTCTTCAAAGCTAGAGCGTCCTGAATCGAATTGCTGATTTCTTTAGCATCCTCATGTCCGTACTCCCCGGAAATTCCAGCCTCTTCACTCAGTTTATTCTCCATATAAGCTGCTAGCTCAGAATTGAGGCTAAGCAACTTTCGCAGATTTGCATCTATATTCATCTTCATGTCATTCTTGGATAGAACCTTAGTATTTAGCTGTTGAAGCTCCTCTTGTGCCTGATGCAACTCTTTCTCCCAAGTAAGGGAATCTTTGTCTTTCACCAATGCTGCACCAATTCTTCGTTCTTCTGCTTCATGATGTGCAGCATGTGCCAACTCAAGAGATCCTTTAGACGCTATCAGTTCCAAAGTTAATTCCTCCACTCGTTTCTCAATCTCCTTACCTGCAGATATGACTTCTTCTGCTCTTTTGATTGCTGTGTCCCTTTCATCGATTAGGATTTCATACTGTTCATGTAATGACCTCAACTCCTTTTTTACTGACTTAAGTTCAGAAACAGCCTTTGCATGCCTTTCTTTGGCGACTTCCATTTGCGTCCTGGCTATTGCACTAGTTTCATCCGCTATTCCATACTCAATTTCTTGTGCTCTGAGTTGTGCAAGCTCAGAATCCTGCTTTGCCTGAGCTTCTTCAGTTTGTGCTTTCTCCAGATGATGCTTTAGTTCTTCAATGAGTCTCTTAGTGTGCTCTAGTTCATCAACTACCTGTAACTTAGCAATCTCAGCTGCTTCCAGGTCCTCCTTGCACTGTGGAATTTCTGTCTGAAGCTTTTCAAGTTCAAATTGAATGATCTTGCGTCTCTGCATGCAGAAAAAGTTCATATTATCTGAATAACTTTTGACTATATCAAATAATATTTTAGATCATAATTAGAACTCTATGATCCATATGTTGTGTTAATGTAACAAGAGTTACCTCGAGCATCTGAGCTTTGTGAGCTTTCCAATCAACAATTCCTCCAAATTTGGTGACAGCCTCTTTAACAGACTCAAAAGGTGCAGCAGTGTCAATAAAGCCTTTGTATGGACTTTCAGGTTTTGTTTCAGAATCTTCTGTCCTTTTAATTTTTTTGGACATATTGTTCACTGCAATTGCATCTGATGAAGAAGGAAGACTTCCCATACCATTTGTTGAGTTTCTGAACACTTCATTTTGTCTTGAATCGGAGAGTATTTCAGGGCCTGTATCTGAAGGAGGGGCATTTGATTCCACATGGTGCTCTGTTGCATCAGGAGGTGACATTTCTGAGACATGTAACGATGAATCCAAACTATCAGCAGAAACTGTATGCAGATTAGAGTTCTGAATTGCTGCTTGGGCTGAAATCCCTTCATGTCCCCTTGGTTCCTTGTGACCATAATCGTCAGGAGCATCCTTGGTCGCAGGCAAAGTTGGTAAATCTGCAGAAGTTTCTGAACTTCGGTTTGGAGATGAAGGTGCAATTGCAAAAGAATCTTTTGAGATACTTTCTTCCGTTGACTCCATGCCTCAGTATTCTCTAATCCCAACCGGTTTGTTCCTACACATTATTTTGCAAATAAAATGGCTATCAGGTAAGGAAACAGGATAGCACACAATCCAAGCACTAAAAGTTAGTAGAATGTACAATCTTGCATGGTATGTTCTTGTCATGAGTAGCACGGCTTTTCAGTGGGTTAAGATAAAACATTCAGAAAGCTGTCAAGCTGTCAACATTAGGCAGATTTTTATTTCATAGAGCCAGTTCTGTCAGTATCGCCCGGGATGTGTAAATAACAAAATATGTTAGCTACATAAAGATTACTAGTTCAAACTGGATATGCAGTGCCACATCAGCCAGTACAAGAGAACTTTAGTGAATTCAGTCTTCACAGTTACATGGACAAATGATTGCCCCAACTGACACTGAAGCTAGCACTTTATGTCTGCAATTATTCAGGTACTACAGTCTACAGCATCCAACCTATGCACCACCTAATTTATCTTTTTTCTAAAGAACAAAAGCAAACAGCCTTTCGACAAAACCTACCGGTTCTGCTAACTCCTAAAAGCAAAATCAAGAATGCAGTACCGGGCCAGGTGGCCCAGCACAACACCATAATTTGCCGGCAATTATGTCCTAAGTCCTCAAATCGTCCTAACCATCTGTACTTAACCTTAGTTAGTAGTATATGTGTCTTCCATCATGATTCGCTCATCCGTACCGGCCCACAACTACGACATTGTAACTCGTAAAATATTGTAGACGCGTATCTATGCAACGTATGAAATTACCGAGGGACCACAATATTTCTGAAAAGGTGAAACATTTAACACGTTTACCGGACCGATCGATGACTACTTGACCCAACAAAGAGTTCATTGTGAGGACGGCAGATTTCAGGTTACACGAGGGAGGCCATGAGGAAAATCGTCATTCCACAAGGTTTCAGGTACATGGACTCTATGCTGATGATCCATAGAATCCAATCCATGGACTGAACTATAAGAAGACTGAAAACAAAATTTTGTTTTCCTTAGCTGCCATGATTGACTAGACCCCTCCCCGGCCCTCGCCACTAGCTCTGTTCGAAACGAAAAAACAGAGAGCCTCGCCACAGGGTGAGAGTGAGACTACCTGAACCGAAACGCAAGACGTCGGGAGGCAAAACGAAACCCAACCAGTTCATCCAACGAGAGGCAGCGAGCCTTTCAAAAAGGAAAAGGACGCACTGAGGAGGAGGAACAAGGCGCTGAACCATCACACGCGCACCGCGAGCACACAGGAAGGCATGGCGATCGAAATTAACTGCGGGATTGCGGAGGAGGAAGGAAAGGAAGGATGGAGGCGAGACTCACTGTATCGCGCGGCGGAGTTCCGTGCGGGCGCAGCGACCGAGTCTTTCCTTTCGCGGCGATGTGGATCTCCGCGCTTCGTGCTCGCGATTGTCTGTTCCCTGGCTGAGTTTTCTGATTCTGAGGAGAGGCGGGGGCGTACGTGTGTGTGCCTGCGCTGCTCTTGGGCTGCCTGCCTCGCGAGTCCAGTCCACTGGTCGGTGACACATGGGATGAGTGGAAGGAGTTGATTTCGTCTCATTTTGTAAGAAAGCCCTCTAACGCCAATGAATTACATGACAGCCATTCACGTGCTAGCAAATGGCGGAGTTCCGTGCGGGCGCT